>JAQQSU010005389.1:0-13812 GCA_028627135.1 Pseudochirops cupreus | reverse complement strand
TTATTGAATCACCATTTCTGATACATAAACTTACAATATGTATATATACACACATATTTTTTAGTTTTATGTTTGCATATAATAATCAAGTGTGAGTTTTCTGTATTTTTTATTCGAACATGATTACCTATCCTTTATATATATATATACATATATACATATATATATTTATCTTGAACTCAACACTGCTCTTCTGCTGTCAAAAGCCATTGTAAATATGAACTTTGCAGAAACATTCAAAAAGATCTTGATGATAAACATAGGGGAAAAACAAATTTAAAATGTGTTGGTTTAGGCATATGTATATTTAAAAATCTAATAAGTCTATGCGCACATTTCAGACTGAATGCATATTTTGTGGTTTAGGGAAAGCAATCTTTGGTAGTTCCCATTTGTAATACTTTAATGCTAAGTTCAGGAAAATAATGCATACCTGGCATGTGCCTTTTCCTCTCCCCTCCAAATGTCAAGATATTTTCTTCAAAAGGTAGAAGTACACTTAGGAATTTTTTACATCTAAGTGGCTATGTTAAAGGGTATAAAATTCTGATAACATATACTTCAAAATAATAGAAACTAGATAGGAGAACTTAAATATCTAAATGATGTATCTGGCTTTGAAAAAAAATTATTCTAGGCATTTTAATGAATAGCTATCATTTGTGAAGAATCTTATATTTTAAGAGTATTCAGTTTACCATTTGGATTTATATCACCTAATTAACTACCAAGAAATGATCTTGAATTTCTCATCTATTTATGCTAGCATATACTGACATCCTTTAGTACAAATGATCTTTGAATGAAAATATTGTTAGACAGTCAGCCATATTTACTTTATTAAAATATATATCATGGAATAAAAATTGTATTTCACCAAAGAGAAGAAACTAAACCTATGAATACACAGTGATTTCAAAAAGGCAGATTACAAATGAAAAACATTTCACTAGGAGTTCCCTACACAGATGAACTCACAGGTCTTGACCTTGAAAAAGAAAGAAATTAATTTAAAATGTTAAATAACCTTGTCATATTTTATAAATAGTTTTTTAAAATGTATTTGATTAATCTTCATTTGGTTCTATTTTTAAAAAACAATGAAATTTTCTTCAAATATTATTTTACTATAAATAGCATTCTTCACCAATATCTAGATTCTAGACTATTTAACTCCCAATGGAACTTTTTAAAAATCTGTATGTCCTTCATCCTGTTTCTTTCTTGATGAAGCAGTCAGAAATATCTGATAGACACAGTGTCATAAAAACATTTTGAGGAAGTAGTGCAAATATCTATTAGGGAAAAAAATCTTGGAATAAAATTTACTCATAATGTAGACTCACATCTGCTTAATCTGGTTATGGTAATTTAGTCATTTGACTCTCTCAGGATCACCTATTAAGACTGTGAAATGAAGGGATAGTATATATAAAGTCCCTACCATCTCTAACAGTCCATGAATCTATCACATCCAAAATGAACACAGATTTCGTTTTGTATATAAAATAAATACTTTCTGCAGCTATTCTGAAGAAAAGCAGATACAGTTTTGAAATATGCTATGCTACACACACGTCATTTTTTTTTCATTTTTTGACCCTCATGCCCATCATATAATTACAATCTTTTTTTTAATTACTAGAGGAAAATATCTTATTTATTTTTATTTTGCAGAAAGCCTCACACTCATTTTCTCAAGTATAATCAGAAGATATTTCTAACAGTCTTTTAGAATCTAATCATATCATTGTGAATTTTTTTCATTGTGAATACTTAATGGCAAATTTGATCTTTTCGTTGTGAATTCTTAATGGCGAAATTGACCAGGAGGATAGTTAAAAAGGACAGCTAGGTGGCACAGTGAATAGAGCATCGGCGCGGGAGTCAGGAGGACCTGAGTTCAAATATGGCCTCAGACATTTGACATTCTTACTGGCTGTGTGACCTTGGGCAAGTCACTTAACCCCAATTGCCCTGCTTTATCTCCTCCAAAAAAAAAGAGGATAGTTAACTATTTAGAATACAAAAGTAGTTTATAACTAATGATCCCTAATTAGAAAATCATTAGAATTTACTTTTAAGATAAATTTCTTTCTGTGGAGAACGGTAAAGTAGTATTAGCCCTCTGATACTGCAGTATATACCCATCATACCATAAGTGGGTAAATATATGATGTTTAGATTAATCTGGCACTTTACATTTTCAAAGTGCTTTTAAATTACTCATTATTTAAGTCGACTTTCATTTTAATGGGCATTTAAAACATATTTGCATGTGTGTGTGTGTGCGCATGTGTATGTATGTGTGTGTATATATATACATATATATAACACAGCTTTCTTATGAGGTCCAGTATACCATACACTAGTTGATTATCCACAAATCAAGTTATAGGACATTAATAAGCAATGTTGAATGAAACTCCAGTTGAGGCAACATCTCCTAATAAGATGGTATTGATAATGTATCTTCAACTTCAGTTTCACATTTCTAACTGTGACAAAATGAATAATTACTCTATGTGTTTCTAGAGTCACCCAATGTGTACTTTGTTTTATTTTTAAAAGCACACTGAGGAAATTGGGGCACTACTTGTTTTAAAGAAAGGTAGAGTTTAGTAGCAAACCTGTCATAAAGCAACAAATTGTGATAAAATGAGGATTATATTACTTTCAGTTGACTAATATCAAATCCGTGCCTTTGTTCAGATTTTAAATATTTTGCTAATTTAATTAAAGGTATTATCAGTACCCACTTTATCTTTAAAAAAAAGAGAAAAAGGTTACCCCAAAAAATATTCTTCAGTGTTACCTGGCTTAAGCTTAGGACCAGAATTACAACATGTGATATTTTACTGTGACAACTCTGTGAATATTCCTGATAATTTCATGATGAGAAAGGGTGATTTAGTGCTTAGCATTTTAAGCTGAGTATGAGGAGAAACTCTTTTGTACTTCTTGTTTTATCAATAACAATGTGACCTTTGGTAGATCCCTTACCCAATCTGTGTTTCAGTTCCCTTATCTGCAAAATGAAGATAATTATATCTGCCCTTCCCTTTCTCACAAGTGTATTGGGGGCACCATCAGCCAGAAAAGGGAAGAGCCAAATACTTCTTTGATCACAAAGACAGAGTAGACACGTGTGGTATTATTTACTTTGTGTTGAACAGCAACTTAAATTTAAGAAAGAGTTCTACCAAGGTGAGTTGTACCAACTAAATTAATTAGCTGTTTCAGACAGAAACCAAAACAGTAATATTCAAAATTAAATATGTATTATTTATAGACACCATATGCATTTAAATTATAGTCTGTATTAAATTTTGTACTTTGGGTGTTTAAAATATAGCATTATATAGTCTGTTGAATGTTACTTTTTTAAAGACTTTTTCTTAGCCAATAGATTTTATTTCAGAGGACCACGTGAATGATTTAATTAATAATCTCATTGACAGTATTTGTAGCATACTTAATATCCAAGAAATTACTAAAAATTGAATCTGGTTTTTTATTATGGAAGATTTAAACAAAATAGAAGGGTTGGACTAGTTGGCTCTGAGGTCCTTTCTAGCTCAAAATCACTAAAACTAGAAAATTAAGAAATTTTTACATCTTTATTAGTTTTGTACTGAAATATTTTCTTCTAAAATACAAGGTGTTCCAGTATTCTTAGTGAAGCTTTAGTGTCTTAAAATTGCACTAAAACTGTTGGCATACTCAATATATACTTTTCCCTAGACTTTACTGAGTGGGTTTGGGGTTTGGTTTTTTTTTTTTAGTTGGATTGCCTGATCTACCTTCTTAATAATTTTGAAACTGTGTATTTCCTGACTTATTTTACCTCTTTTTCATTTGGAACACGTGGAAATTTTGTTTCTTTTTGTCATCAGTGTTTATAATGTTGCCGAAATCAACATTTTAGTGTTTGTGTCCTATGTATAGGAACCAGGTTGGAAACAATATTTTTATAAAAGGTTCTTCAGATCCATGTGGAATAAGACTATCATACATTTGTGCCTAGCTTGTGTTTTGATTTTCTGGGAGCAAGAACAGCAGCAGATCCAAGAGCTGGGATGCCAAATCATTAGACTTTTAAAAGATGTATTGTTGAGCCCTAGAGCACAGAATTAGGAGTCGTGGCTAGAAGAAGGTGTAGAGAGGCAAATTTAGACTTGATATTAGAAATATCTTTCTAGCAATTAGAACTACCTAAAAGTGGAATGGGCTGCCTCTGAGATTGATGGATTTCTCATCACTAGAGGTCTTCAAGCTTTCTACTTTTTGAGGATATTGTAAAAAGCAATTCATACCCAAGTAGAAGTTGGTCCCAATTATGATTCTGACACCTTTTCTACACAGACCCCTTAAATCAATATGTTAGCCTACATATTCATATCTGTTGGTGATAATGACTTGCTACTGAAGTACAAATTTTGGACTTAAGGATACATTTATTACCACCATAAAAAGTTTCTTCATTTGTTAAAATGAGGTTAGACTAGATAATAGTCCCCCAAAAGTCATGAAAGTGGACTTGACATCTTTTCAGAGTATAGATAAGTAGTGTGTCTTAGAATTATTTACTCTTCCAGAAAACATACTCTGGGAAGTATGAGAGCATCCTGGGACAGGAATGGTAGTTAAAGTTGTCCAAAAAAAAAAAGGGACACAACTTGCATATGTCCCTTTATCTAGACATGGAGTTCATTTCAATAAATAGAGTTAAAGGTTTCAGGGATGAATTTCATGAGAACAGCTTGGAGAAGTGGACTCTTAGTGATTTGGAAGTTATCAGAGATATGGAAGCAAGGAGTCTATCTCTAGCTACCTTTCTGACCTTGCCTATTTAAATATCTCTTTCAATCACAACTTGTGTTATGCTGTGTTATGTTGGCACTCATATCATTGATTTCTGTCATCCTTCATTAGTGGGAATGTATTCAAGCAGAGATTTTTACCCATAGAGAACTCAAACCTTCTGGTACAAATTATGTGGAATATAGATATCTTAAGGAAATAGAGATATCAATTCTAGGGAGGAGACCCAAAGGTTAAGGCTTCAAAAAATTAGTAGATTTTAAATTCTACCTCAAATTATGTAACACCTTAGGGCAGCTAGGTGGCATGGTGGATGGAATACCTGCCCTAGAATCAGAAGGACTTGAGTTCAAATCTGGCCTAAGGCACTTACTAGCTGTGTGACTCTAGGGAAGTCACTTAACCCCAGTTGCCTCACAAAAAAATTTTTTTTAACTACATTAGGACCTGTCTACTAGCTGGAGTAAAAGAGGGAAGGTGATGAAGAAGACTGCCCAACGTAGGCTATCCACCATCAAAAGAAACCCGTTTTGTCATCTTTCAGTAATCATGGTAGGCTCAGTTGCTACAAATTTGGTCATGGGCAAAAGAAACTTTTATATTTTCTCTTTATTTCATTAGAATCATAAAAAAAATAATGGACTCCTCATTCATCACAGTAACGTCTTAAGAATGGTATAATTAATCTTGCTAACATTCAGACAACTTTTGTCTACTGTGTAGTTTCCATCTTAAAACAGACAGGAATCTTCCTAATGATGATAGACAGCTGTCTATTTTTCAACCTTTCCCCCCTTCTTTTTGACGGTCTTAAGCAGCTAATTTTTGTACATTTGGCTCAAATCTGTAATACCTCAAAATAGTCAGACAGCATAGTCACTTGAGAAATCTGACCAGTAGTGCCCTTCTTCCTTTTACCAGTTGTCAATCTTAGACAAGACTCTCTGAGCCAATACTTATCTATAAATGAAGAAACAGGAGCTTAGATAATCTCTAAGATTTATTCTGGCCCTGAAATTCTGTGATTCTGAGATTAGCTATATCTACATAGCAAAAAGCAAAATATGTCTAAACCCCAATTTAAAATTTTTTTTCAGACATTCATATATGCCCATATCTATCGCAGTTTCTAGTTTGAGGTCTATATCTTTGGTACTTGTCTTCTTGATTGCCTGAATAACTGTGTCTTCACCTTTCTATTAAAAATATGGAAACATCTGTTATAGCCAGCTCATTACTTGGTCTGTACATGTTCTGCTAGTTAAGATGGATTGCTCATAGCCATTATGGTGATTCACAGATTCTTTGTTTTTGCATATTCTTGTTGTCTCTACTATCTCACTTTTCCACCTTAATACTATACTTCCTCCATTTCTTCTACCTCCTCTTACCAATGTATTCCCTTGCCCCAAATCCCCATACGAACTGCTTTCTGATTCAACTTGGGTGCAAAAAAATAAAGAGCTTAATTCAGTAGCCTAAAATGATGTAATTGAGTTCCTAGATTGAAAATTTCTTTAGGTATTGCCAATTTTTTCTTTTTAGAGCTGAATGAAGGAAACTTCATGCAAACATCCATTTGAATAGTATTTACAGTGGGTCTTCTTTAATAAGGACCATGGGTAAACCCAAGAAGGTTACTAGCATGTAATTAATATTTCAGCATGTTTGATCTGTGTCATAACTCTTTGCAGAACCCAAGACAGTTTATGCAATGAATAATGTTATTCTCTGTATCAAAGATCAATTTCAGTTTAGATCTCCATCCTATAGGAGAATATTTTATTATTACCATTATTTAATATTTGTATAGTGATTCTTCTCCAAGGAAGTGACTTAAACATTTAGTCATGGTTTTTACTCATCTCTTGATCTGAGATTTAACATTTATACCCTTTATATGCAAATCTTTAACTATGGTAAATCACTGATTTCTAGCTGGGCTAGAATTTTAAGGTATTAATTTATTGTGTAACATTGAACTTCAATTGTTCTGGAATTATTTAGAAAACAAAAACTTGCAACTCATGTCTGACTTTTTTGTTGATGTACATATGCTCAGCAATATTAGTATTCTTTGATTGCTTTATTATGGTGATAATTGGCACTGCCATTAATTTAAACTATACAGAGTTAAGGATTTTTATACTACAGATTATTTATTGATAAATTTGAAGAGTTCCGTAGATATGTCTTAGTTGTGAAAAGCATGTGTTCTTTTTTCCCCTTCATGTCTTGTTTTTCCTTTGTATAGACAAGTACTGAATGAGTTGTATCAACTTGTCAACACACGTATCAAAAAAGTAGAACACGTATTATGGAGATAAAATGTGTTTTATTGCTTTTGGGGTTCTACTGAAAAGCTTTGTATGTGGATTTTATTTCTTAACAAAGCAGTAAGGGCTTACTTTTTACCAACCTCTTATGTGTTGAGGTGTATTTGTTCTAGATTTAAGAAAAATAATAAACTTGTCAATTCCAAATACCTGGAATCTCTCTTTTTCTTTGTTATATCGCTCTCTTTATGGTTCAATGACAATATGTTTTCCTCTTGAAAGACTGAGCAATCAAATTATCTTTCATTTAGAACTATAATTATAGTTGTGGCTGATTAAATGTTACTAGGTTTTCTGTCATTGGCACCAACTGAACATGCTGTGCAGACCTACCCCCAATAACACATCTGCTTTGTTCTGCTCTGCTGGTAGCAGTAGAAGGCAATACGCTAGAGCAGAGAAGATCGTTTGAGTCAAAGTGAAGAGAGTTGGGCTTGAATCTCAGCTCTAACACTTATTAATTGTATGACCATCAGCAAGTAAATCCCTCTGAGCCTCAGTTTCCTCATCTGTAAAATGTGGATGATGATAATATTTCTATTGCAGTAAAGATGTTTTCTTAATAAACATTGCAGACATTTGCATAAAATTTTAAGGTTAGTAAATCACTTTACATATATTATCTCATTTTATCCTCAAAACACCTCTGGGAAGTAGGTATTATAGACATTATTAATTCCCATTTTAAAGATGAAGAAACCAAAACTCCAAAGAGGTTAAGTGACTTGATTATAGTCAAATAGCTAGAAAATGTGGTAGATAATAGTGCAACTCAGACTTTCCCAATTCCAAGTCCACTGCTCTCTCTACTGCTTACTTGAGGGCTAAGTGGAATGGGTGTGATCCCCCTTCCACACAATAACCCTTCTGTTACTTGAAGACATATCTTCTCTGGATTGTTTCAAAAAGAGCGATATGGTAAAGTCAGGTATGTTGCCACTTACTGCCTTGTAGCCTTGGGCAAGGCCTCAGTTTCCTCATTTGTAAAATAGGGGGTTGAACTAAAATGAAATCCTTTCTTGTTCAGTCATTTCAGTTGTGTCAGACTTTTCATAACCCTATTTGGAGTTTTCTTAGGAAAGATTCTAGAGTGGTTTGCTGTTTCCTTCTCTAGCTCATTTTACAGATGAGAAAACTGAGGCAAACAGGGTTAAGTGATTTGCCCAGAGGTCACACAGCTAGTAAATGTCTGAGGCCAGATTTTCTTCTTAGGAAGATGAGGTCTGGCACCCTGTCCACTGCACTGGAAAAAAACTGTGTTTCTAAGGTTAACTGTACCAGTTCTTTCAAACACCTCCATTCCATTGAATGGAGTCTATTGAAACTTACCAGTGGAAAGTCTCATTTCCTCAGAACAAGGTTCTCAGTACCTTTCAAAGTGACTATCAATTAATCTGATCATCTGATATAATAGATGATAAATAAGAGCAGGTACATTTAAACATAATTCTTTGAAGCCAATTTTCCACTAAATTCCTACTCCTAATATGGAGGTGACACTGGGGTGCTCAAAGGCTCTGCCAGCAGAGAATAAGTAGATAGGTCCTACCAGTAGAATGTGTTTTTAAAGAATATGAATTATTTTTGTCTTTGTTTTCCCTGGCATCATTCCTGGTATATGGCAGACATTTGATTAAAAAAAAGTAAAGTGGATGCAGAGTGCATATTGCCTTGATTATGATGTGCAGTTGTACAGAAAGCACATTGAGTCAGGCCCATACATTTAAGTCCACATATTTTGATTAAGCATTTAGGTCACAAGCTGGGTCAAGAATAGGAGAGCACTGCATCTGAACTAGTTAAAAGAAAAAGAACACAGACATACACAAGTACAGAAATACATTTAACCCAACAGGGAAATAAGAAAGGAAAGGGAGAAAGGAAATTAGACAGAGTATAGGTTAAGAGAGGGATTAATCCTAAACAAAAATAAAGAGGTATAAAAATATTTATACCTCTTTTTGAGGTGGCAAAGAATAGGAATTTTAGGGAGGTGCCTATAAATTGGGGAATGGATATTATGGTACATAAAGGTGATGGAAGTCTACAATGCTATAAGAAATGACAAAGGAGATGGTTTGAGAGAAACCTGGGAAGATCTATATGTTCTAATGCAAAGCAAAGTGAACAGAACTAGGAAAACAAGTTATATCATGATAACAATATGATCAAGGCCAACAACTGAAAAAATTAAGAGTTCTTATCAGCTTGATGACCAGCCATGATTTCAGAGGACCAGAGATGAAGCATGATTACCACCTTGTCTGAGAACGGTGAAAGACTCAGAGTACAGAATTTTGGACATTTATTTGGATGGACTATACATGGTATAATGGCTTCCTTTTCTTTAGTTCTTATTTGGGGGGAAGGTGAAGGGGGTAGAGTGAGAAGAAGCATTGTTGCTCATTGAAAAAAAATAAAGCGTGATTTTAAAAAGTAATAGGAGACAACATTGTATCATTTTAGAAATTGTATAATGTTTTCAATGTTCTTAAGCTTCTCAATGCAAAAGCCTTTTCTTAATTATTTATTTTAAAAATACATGTATTGATGTTATATAATAGCCTTTTCTGGATATAACTCTCCAACCATTGCCTCCCTACAGAACTGAAACCCTGCAATGTTACCCTCCCCCCTGGAAAAAAGAGTTGAAATAACTGAAAAATTATTGTGTCTCACATTGTTTGCAACATTCTGTCCCAGCCTTCTACAAGGGGGTATTCGACTCAGTAGAACAAAAATACAGCTGCTCCCCAACAAGGCATCTCTCTTGGATATGTCAGGAATACAAAGTTCCTTGATAGATGCAATCATAAAGATAGTTGAAGTCAATTTTCCACTAAATTCCTACTCCTAATATGAAGGTGACCCTGGAGTTCTCAAAGACTATACAAGAGTGGGGGATTGCAAGGATCTCTTTGCTGGTGCTGAGGTAGGATTCTCTTGCTGTGCCCAGCAGTCCTGGGATGAGGAGGAGCGCTGGTGTGGTAGAACTTGTGGTAGTGGTGGAAAGGAAATCCTCACAGTTCCAAGGCAGTGCTTGTGGTCCCTCACAGACCAGAGCACAGACCAGGAGAGCAGTCAACATGAAGATATGATCCTTAGATCATACCACCTTGGAAGAACTGAAAATTTATAGGCCCTGAGAAGTATCTCTGAAAACAGCGACACAAAATCACTGAAACTTGGGGCAGCATATCCTTCACACTGGAAGCAGAGTCCTACCTTAAAGAGTTAAAAAGTAAGTATTGGGCTGGGAAAATGAGCAAACAGCATAAAAAAACCTCAGACTATAGAATCTTACTTTGGTGACAAAGAAGATCAAAATATACAACCAGAAGAAAATGAAGTCAAAGCTCCTACATCAAAAGCCTCCAAGAAAAACATGAACTGGTTACAAACCATGGAAGAGCTCAAAAAGGAATATGAAAATCAAGTAAGAGAAGTAGAGGAAAAATTAGAAAGAGAACTGAGAGTGAGGCAAAAAAAAAGAATTATGAAAAGTGAGTCAACAGCTTGCTAAAGGAGACCGAAAAAATACTGAACAAAATAACAACTAAAAAATAGACTAACCCAAATGGCAAAAGAGGTCCAAAAAGCCAGTAAGGAGAAGAATGCCTTAAAAAGCTGAATTGGCCAAATGGAAAAGGAAGTCCAAAAACTCACTGAAGAAAATAATTGCCTCAAAATTAGAATGGAGCAAATGGAAGCTAATGACTTTATGAGAAATTAAGAAATTATAAAACAACCAAAAGAATGAAAAAATAGAAGACAGTATGAAATATCTCATTGGAAAAACCGCTAACCTGGAAAATAGATCCAGGAAAGATAATTTTAAAATTACTGGTCAAAGGCTAGAGAATAAGTTAGTAGTTCCTATCAGGAGAATATATGTGTTTTTTTTTTTAATGGATTGTTTTATTTTTATCTTTGTATTCCCAGAACCATTGCTGGTGCATAGTAGATATTTGATAAAAATTAAAAATAAAATAAAGTTGATGCAGATTGCTTTTAAGCTTATCATGAACATTATAAGATGATGTGGCAAAGTATTCCTTGAAGTGTTTCTTACTTTCTTTTTATTGGGAATAATAATACATTAAAAATAAATCATAACAGAATAGCACTGGATTTCTCAACAACATCTTTTTATTTCTCCTGTCCACTTCCTATTCTGGGCCCTTCACATCTCTTAAGCAGATTGTTAAGAAAGGGCTCAGCATGTGCTACATCACTGTAAATCACTCTGGAGGTCTAGCCAAAAAGCTTTTTATAGCAAGAACATTGAGAACCCTTGAGATGAAATTAAATTTGCCCATGGTCCTATGTAACTAATTAGTGTGTTAACTATAAATACTAACTATATTAACTATATACTATATGTAAATATAACTTAATTATATTAACTAATTAATTAGCCAATGGCAAAAATTACATCAGGACCCTGGTCTCTCAATCCAGTCTTCTTTGTACTTTATGTCAGATAGACTTCTGAAGTTGATCATAGTGATCAGCTGTGATTAGGAAATAAATGCAGTTTGAGCTAAGAAAAGCAACTGAGGTTTTCTATCAATTTTAACATCCAGATATAGACCAATAAGATAGGATTCTGACTTTGTAGTTTGCCTTTTTTAGTTCTCTGACTTTGATCAGTTGGAGTTCTTTTGGGGCCATGGAGTCTATCACACCAGCAAAATCACAGACAGGATTGTCATAAACATTAAAAAGTCGGCCCTGTGGTTTAGCAGCTAAAAAAAGGCAAGTGTGGAGCTATTTATAAAAACACTGAAGTAATTATCCTGCAAGACTGAGCCAGGGAATATCACTGCCTCAGCCAAGTTGTGGGTTTTCAGCTGTTAAAGGGATGCTTCCCTTGATATACCCTGAAATTAATGTCTACTCTTTGGGTTGTCATACATGACATCTGCCTGGGCATATATAGCTGCTCCTTTAAGTAGTCCCTTGGAATGTTCAGGGGCATGTATCTGAATCGGGAAAAGCTCATTTAAAAAGCTTTACAAATTCATATTCATTAACACAATATGCAAAATTCACCAATTGACTTCAGTAGAGCAGCTAGGTGATACAATGGATAGAGTCAAGAAGACTCATCCTCCTAAGTTCAAATCTGGCCTCAGACACTTACTAGTTGTGTAGCCCTGGGCAAGTCACTTCACCCTATTGGCCTCAGTTTCCCCATCTGTAGAATGAGCTGCAGAAGGAAATGGCAAACCACTCCAGCATCTTTTCCAAGCAAACCCCAAAGAGGATCACAAAGATTCAGACATGACTAAACAATGACACGACTACAGTGTTTGTTTACTCTATCTGACATTCACGTTAAAGGATGATACTAGTGACAATGTTTACCATCCTTCATGATAGTCCAGCTGATAATCTTATAAGTATTTCTGAGTGGAACATGTGTAGAAGTTGTTACTTGATTAGAAACAGCAGCTGGTCCTGCAGAGTCTTTCTGGTACTAAAGAAGAGCAGTTTTAAAGCTTCCTTGAACCACACCTTCAAACAGTGTGGCAGAGCTCTGGAAGACTAAGAAATAGCAAGAGTGGTAGGCAGAACAGTCCAGCAAAAAAACAAGGCCAGTGGTATACACTGAGGGGGCGCCATCTTCCCTAATTTTTTTTTCTATCAGCCTGAAATTCCACATTAAGATTCAATCGTTCTTTCAGGATTAAGGCATTATCCCCAATTAAAATACTAATCTTCCTAGAGAGCATTATTTAATCATTTATCATTTGCACTTTAGTATGAATTAGTCAAGACACTCTGAACTTATTTTGCTGACAGCCCAGATTGCATTGTTCAAAGTACTGGATATTGCCTGGGGATGATTAGGTGGAAGTGAAGGGAGAGAGGGCTAAGGGTATAAATATTAGTGGAAGGAAGGAAGCTGAAGGGGAAACATCCAGCCCTGGTCAGGCTTTAGGTCTTGCTGAGCTCTATCAGCTCTATTCCTAGGGCACCAGGCTCTTCTTTGGAACCTATCCAAGGGACCTTTGCTCCAGAGCTTTCACCTTCAATGATTTACTAAATTTTGCTGATCACTAACCCCTAAGCCAAGGCATTAAAGGTCCTAGCTTGAACTTGTTTTACTCTTTAGATTCAGAGACCAGCCACACTAATCCCTGATATTTCCTTATATTCTGTTCCTGATAGGATGACCAACTCTGGTATCTGCCTTTTCTTTCCCTATTACTACTTGTTTCCATGCATTCCAGATGACAATTGAATTCCTACTATTATTTTACAAGAGAAAAAATTCAGAAATAATACTCTAGCATGGAAAATTGGAATATAGTATGGCAGAAACTGGGCATAGACCATCATGTAACGCTATACACCAAAGTCAAGTCTAAATGGGTGCATGATCTAGGTATAAAGGCTGATACTGTAAATAATCTGGGGAAGCAAGGAATAGTTTACTTGTCAGATTTATGGAATAGGAAGGACTTTATGAGCAAAGAAGAATTGGAGAGCATTATAAAATGCAAAATGGATAACCTTGAGTACATCAAATTCAAAAGTTTCTGTACAAACAAAGCCAATGTAACCAAGATTAAGAGGGAAGTGGGAAATTGGGAAAGAATATTTACAACCAGTGTCTCTGATAAACATCTCATTTCCAAAATTT
>JAQQSU010005388.1:0-13812 GCA_028627135.1 Pseudochirops cupreus | reverse complement strand
GATGCTTTGATCCTTCTTGTCCCCAAAGACGGAATCTAGAGTTTGGTTGCTGTTCTTACTTTGCTTCCTTTGCCTGCTCATGATGGCCAGTCAATGATTTTTTAGCTCTGTGGAACTCTGCTTCCAGAGGGAAAAGCTGTGTCCCAAATCACTGGGGTTTTCACAGCTGCCAAAGCTATTAGGGGGCTGTCATTTTTTTTGCAGCCCTCACCAGCTTTGGCTCACTGAAAACGCACCCCAGGACCACCACCCAAGACCACAATCCAGATCCAGCCCGCTCAATGCAAGAGCACTTGGCCTCTGAACGATCACTTGGCCCCCCTGCAGTCTGCAGGCCAGGAGCTCTGAAGCAGCTACGTGGAGGCGGCTGCAGGGCCTCCACTTCTGCCACTTCCTTGCCCTGGAGGCAGTTTGGCCAGACCCACTTTTCTCCCCCAATTTTAGCTGAGATCCACTGCCCTTTCACTTTGTCCTTTTTCCTTTTGGCTTGATAATTCTGGAAACTGCTACAGCAGCTGCTGATCCACTCTCCTGAAGCTCCAGCTGTGGCTCGGCTTGGCTTGTCCAGCCACCCCCAGGGCCAAGCCAAGGTTTCAGGCTGGAATGGTTTTGGCTCCCAATTCTGAGGTGGTCCCTTCTAGCCAAGCTGCCTTCAGCGGTAAGTATATTTGTTTAGAGTCATATTTTATGGGTATTTGAGGTGTCTGTGTGGGAGCTGTCATACCTTGCTGCTCCTACACCACCATCTTGGCTCCACCTCCAGTTCTCCTGCTTCTACACCACCATCTTGACTCTGCCCCCCATTTATTCTTAAGATACCTAATGAGAACAAGAGGTAAGTTTGGCATTGTTCAGGAGGAAGAATCATAGACTTTTTAGAGAGTCATAAAGTCTCACAGTTGGAAAGGACATCAAAGGCTATCTAGCTCAATCTGAACCTGAACAAGAATCATCTCTACCACATGCCTGAAAAGCAATCTTCCAGAATAATCTCTTGATAGGCAAGGACCATAGTGGAGAATTAAAAGATTTGGAATGCACATTTGTACATTCAACTCAACAAATATTTGTATATAATTCTATAGTGTCTTTGAAAATTTCAAAATGTTTTATGAGCTGTAATTCCCATAATTGATAATTATATTGATTGCTATATAGCCCTGTGAGAAAGGTGATAAGTAGCATTACATAACACTTATTATCTGGGAAGCGGTCTGGTATCACGGGAAGAGTATGGGAATGAGGATCAAAACAATTGAATTCTTCTCTGGACTCTCCTGTTTACTAATTCAGAGACCCTAGACTAGTCACAGTTTCTCTAAAGTCTCTCACTTTTTAAATCTGTGAACTGTTATTATATACATGCCTTGCTACCCCCACAGAGTCTTTGCGATGAGTCAGTGAAATATTGATATGAATACTATAAAACCCTATATGATATCTCTCAGTTCAAAATATTTTCTTTCTTAAATTTAGGATACCCAGTATGCAGTGATTAGAATTTTTATGCATAAAAAAATGTTTCCATTGCAGAAATTAGGTTCCAGCTTGGGACCATAATTATACTTTGTCAATCTTGCAGATTGGCACTTGGCAATTGGACTAAATCTTTCTTACAATATTTTTGAAACCTGAAATGTCTAATATATTGTTAGGGGGAGAATGGAGTGGAAAAACACATATACAGTATTATTAACATCTGTTAAACATATGCAATAGCTTTCCAAGTTATGTAAATGTCTCATTTGCATAAGGTGAAACTTGTACAATTTGGAAGTCACTTGTATACCTAATGAAGTGGAATAGGTTGTAGTTGTTTATCATAAACTAATCAGTCTTCAAATATTTGAACGTTTGTCATATGGAAGAGAAATTAGATCTGTTCTGCTTGGACCCAAAGGTCAGGACCAAGAGTAACATAGACAGAAGCTTCAGAGGATTTAATTTAGGCTCAATGCAAAGATGATGATGATTAGAATTGTCCAAAAGTGGAATGGGCTACCTTGAGAGGCAGTAGGATTCTCATTGCTATAAGTTTTAAATCAATGGTAGGATGACCAGAGGTAAAGCATTTCCTAGTCTCATCCTGGAGCTAATATCTTCCTCCCTATTTATAATGGTAATAGTTTTAAATGGTAATAAAGTTATGTTTCATTCATTTAGTATGTACTAACATATGTGTACATGTTGTTTTACCTCATAGAATTCAAGCTCTCTGAGAGCAGTTATTTTCCTTTTTCTCTTTTATCTCCTCAATAACTAAGCACGTTACCTAGGCAACTACTCAAGAAATGCTTGGTGACTGACTGATTAATACTGATTTATTAATTGATTTTGTAGTTGTCCAGGGATGAGTTGAATCAGATGACTTCTGAAGTCTCCTCCAACTCTGATATTCTGTGATGTCCCTTGGAATATTACTGAATCTCTGTACTCCCCAAACTATCCTAATCTGAGTCTGAGACCAATAACCCTAATCTGCACAGGGGATCTGTCTGTGTAATCAATAGTTGCCATGTACATGGATTGGCCTTGTCAGAAGAGGGGGAGGTGGGGAGGTAAGAAGATGCAGCTTACACACTGAACTTCAATTCTTTATAGTCTTTAAGCCTGACATTCTTTGAGTTAGAGTAGCCTTCAAAGTGGCTGGGTGCTGCCCTTTCTTTTTTTAATTAATTAATTTTTTGTTTCAAAATTCATTTTTATAAGATTTTGAGTTCTAAATTTTCCCCCTCCTTCTCCTTTCCCCTCCCCAAGGTAGTATGTAATCTGAAAGAGACTATACATGTACAATCATATTAAACATATTTCCACATTGGTCATGTTGCGAAAGAAGAATCAGAACAAAAGGTTCTCCCTATAGTTCTCCTTCCATGAAAAGGAAAAAGCAAAAAAAAACAAAAAGAGAGAAAACAGTGTGTTTCAATCTGCATTCAGACTCCATCATTCTTGCTCTGGATGTGGATCGCATTTTCTATCATGAGTCTTTTGGAACTGTCTTAGATCCTTGCATTGCTGAAAAGAGCTAAGTCTAACAAAGTTGGTCATTGCACAATGTGTACTGTGTACAATGTTCTCTGGGTGCTGCATTTTCTGGGAAGAGTATTAGTGAGGAAGTTTGCACAAACTACATTTTTTCCTGGAGAATTGGTCCTTGACTCTTTTTGAGTACTAGAGAAAAGGATGATCTCAATCCTGTCTTGGAGGAAATTGTTCAAAGCTTCAATGGAACTAGGAAGAACTTCTTCCAGAACACAACTCATTCAATTCAATTCAAACATTTATCAAGCCCTTACTATGTGTCAAGCACTGTGACAGGTGCTAAGAATACAAAGACAAAAGTCAAAAGAAGACCCTTGCTTTTAAGGAGCTGACATTCTATTCAAATACACAAATACATACTTACAAAATATTTCTGAAAGTGGGTAGGGAGGGGTAGAGCACTGAGGAGATCAGAAAAGGTTTCCTATAGGATGTGGTACCTGAGCTGTGTTATAAAGAAGGTGGAGGAAATGGGAAAAGGAGCAGTGGGAAAAGTAGCAACTCTTTTTGTGGTGGCAAAGAACTGGAAATTGAGGGTATGACCTTCAATTAGGGAATGGCTAAACAAGTTGTGGTATATGAATGTAATGGAATACTATTGTGCTATAAGAAATGAGGAGCAGAGAGACTTCATAATAACCTGGAAAGACTTATGTAAACCAGTGGTTCTCAACCTTCCTAATGCCACGACCCTTTAATACAGTTCATCATGTTGTGGTGATCCCCAACCATAAAATTATTTTCGTTGCTACTTCATAACTGTAATTTTGCTACTGTTATGAATTGTAATGTAAATATCTGATATGCGGGATGTATTTTCATTGTTACAAATTTAACATAACCCACAGGTTGAGAACCACTGATATAAACTGATGCTGAGTGAGGAGAGGAGAACCAGGAGAAATTTGTACACAATTGCAGACACATCATATCTGTGATGACTGACTTTGATAGACTGGGCTCCTCTCAGCAATGCAAGGTTAGAAGACAACTCCAAAAGACTCATGATGGAAAGGGATATCCCCATCCAGAGAAATAGAGTCTGAATGCAGATTGAAGCAAACTATTTGCTCTCTTCTTTTTTTGTCGTTTTGTTTCTTCTTTCTCATCGTTCATTCCACTGGTTATAATTCTTCTTTACAACTTGACTAACGTTTAAGGTGAAGGTATTTTTAGAACCTATTTTGGATTGCCTGCCAACATTGGGGCGGGGGGCCAGGGAAGGAAGGGAAGGGGAAGAAATTTGGAACTCAAGGGATTGTGGAACTGAATACTGTATGCTAAAAGTAAATAAATAATTTTTTTAAAAAAGAAAGAAAGAAGGTGGAGTTGCTGCTTGAGAGAGATGAGGTAGGGGGAGGGCTGGAATTCCAAGCGTGGGAGACAGACAACCTGTATAAAGGCAGAGACAGAATCAAGAGATGGGATGTCATGAAGGGGAGAAAGCAAATAAGCCCGTTTGTCTGGACCATGGAGTGCATTCAAATCATCTTACGCTCTGTAATTCTTGTTTTCACATTCTGTAGGTAACGTTATTACCCGTCAGTTATTCTTTGATCTCACCATATGACAGATCCACTTCCTTTTCTGATTATACATTTCCTAGATCATGTCTTTGACATCATCTCTTGCACACAAATCATCATTGGTAACGTGTCTGCCATGCATCTTTCCATTACCCTCTCAGTCACCTGCAATTTTGATTCTTCAGAGATTGTGGTAGTAAATGATTTATAGCCATATCACATCACTAAGAGAATATTCTTGTCAAAAAAAGATATTGTTTTGTACCAGGGAAAGCTTGGAATTGTTGGATGTACTGCCCAATTTCCCCAACACGATCCAGCTCATTCTTTTCCTCCCATTCAATTCTGATCCTATTCTACTATCTATTTGTAGTGTCTGTCATATATATTTAAGAGACAGCTTAGCTTAGTACATAAGCATGGACTTGGAGTCAGAAATACCTGATTTCAAAGCCCAGCTCAGATATTTACTACCTTTGTGACCATGGGCAAGTCTTTCAACCTCTTATACTCTCAGTGTCTTCATCTGTAAACAAACAAAAAAAAAAAAAGGAATAGTACCTACTCCACAGGATTGTTATGAGTCTTAAACAAGATCATGTATATAAAATACATTACAAACCTTCAAGCCCTATAAGTGTTAACTATATTTGCACAATTATAGCTATGTTGATATATATGTACATAATATGCATTATACACACACATGCATGCACACACACACACACACACAAATACACATTTGCATACTGATGGACTGACACAATAGATTTCCCCTGCAAACTTCATGTCATAATCTGGACAATATTCATTCTTTCTTTTTTTTTTTCTTTTATGAATTGTTAGGTCAATCCCTTTTGTTATCATTGAAAAGACCTATTAATATTCTGAGATTTTATGTAACTAACTCGATTTCATCCATACCCAGAAATATCTGAAAGACTACATTATCTATTTATAATTAATCCTTCTTCCATTTGGACTCCATAGGACATCTTCCATGGTACTGACAAATATCTCTGGCAAACATCCCTGTTTTGTGCTTCTCTTGAGACTGATAATTTGAGGGTCATTAAACAAAGTTATAGCTGGGTTTGCATCTGTTAAGGAAGCTTGTGTGCCTTATGTTAGAGGAGAGCCTTCAAAACTTCATTCTATTCTACTGAACCAAATGTTTTTATTTCTAGTCAACAAATAATAGTCACCATAAGAATTTTATAGTATCTATACTTTTCAGTCACTTGTGTGGGGTTATTTGGTGCTTTCTATGTCCAGTGCTTCCTAACTTTCTTCCTTTTCATTCCAGTACTGGGAAATCAAAGTGGGGTTCGAAAGTATACCAAAATCTTCATGGCAATACTTTTATGATAGAAAAAAGTGGAAAGAAAGGAGGTGCCCATCAACTGGGGTAATGGCTGAGCAAATCACATTATAAAGAAATAAAGGATTATAGTAATGCACTATAAGAAATTACAGTGTAAAGATTTGAGAATAATGGGAAGACCTGCATGCTCCCTCAAAAACCAGCCTATTTAAGAATCTAGTGGAAAGGTTTTCATAATGTAAAATTATACATGCGATGAACTCATGAAAGCACTGAATATTATGACTTTCTTGTTGTTTTTTAGTCATTTTTTTCAATTGTGTTCAACTCTTCATGATCCCTTTTGAGGTTTTCTTTGGAAGAAACACTGGAGTGACTTGCCATTCCCTTCTCCAGCTTATTTTACAGATGGAGAAACTGAGGCAAGCAGGGTTAAGTAACTTTCTCAGAATCACACAGTTAGTGTCTGAGGATGGATTTGAACTCAGGTCTTCCTGACTCCAGGCCCAGTACCCAATCCACTAAGCCATCTAGCTTCCCATAGTATGATTTACACAGCAAATCTATTTTTCCTTCCATTATGTCACTACTTGACATTGGATCCAAATGGCTCTGGAGGAGAAAGTAAGGCTGGTGACCTTGCACAGCCCTTTGTCACTCAAATCAAAGGCAACTGCAAGTCATGTCATCATTTTCCTGATGCCATGGTCCTCTTTGTACTTCTGCTCTGCCGTCTTGGCTCCACCCCTTATGGTCCTCTTCCAAAACAAAGGACAGACACAAACCATAATCCTCTACATGAGATTTTACATATGAGATGCCCTGAAGATCCCCTTATGCATGGGCTCACAGAAAAGCTATTCCAGTTTCAAAACCATAGGTCACAATAATAACATCATAGCTAATACTTATTTAACATTTTAAAGCTTACAAAAATATAACTATCAGTATATATGTGTGTAAGAATGTTATCTTTTTTGAGACAGCTTTGAGACATAACAACCCTTTGAGACAACTCCTAATTCTGTGGATGAAGAGATTGAGGCTGAGAGAGATTCTGTGCCTTGCTCAGTCTCACATAGCTAGTAGGTGTCTGAAGCAGGACATGAACTCACATTTCCTGACTCCCAGTCCAACCTTCTGTCCTCCACATTACTAGCTGCCCTCATTAACTTCCACCAACACGTTTACTTTTATCAGTCAGTCAGAAGACACAATAGTTCAAAACAAAAGACAACCCTGCTTAGACACATAAGACGTGCTATGACACACATTACTATATATCAATGGAGAAGGACACAAACATAGCAAACATATGTGACAAGGGAACACACATTAAGGAGATAAGAATGTGTCTGAACAGGGTACATGTGTGGCTAGAGAAACTAATACCTCTGATGCTGCAAAGTTGCCAGTATCCACTAGCAAAGTCATTGTGCTGTTTCCACTGATTTCTCTGCTACCATCTTCTGGGTTTTAACTCCTCAAGGCCATTTGCTGCTCTCTGCTCCTGAAGTGCCTATAGCTAGAAAACCTCTCTTTACAAAGGCAAGTTAACGTCCTTTTAGATCATAGGCAAAGCTGTAAGCTTCAATGTCCAACAAAACACTCAACAAACATCAGCAGAATACTCCAGGGTTAAGACTGTCTCTTCTTCTAACTACCTTCTGTCTGGTTCTACGTCTTGGTCCGAGGTTCAAGACAGCTCACTCGGTAACTTAGAGTGGGAAAGAAAAATTTTAATTTTTCTTATATCTCTGATTGTGATCTGATGGTGAAAAATAACAATGTGTAACTCGTTTGGGGATTCTTCCTTCCAAAACTCCATAGCGCTTGTGTGGAGATCCAGAGAACCGAGAGAGCCTCATTCCCAACCATCTTTCCATCAGCATATGAATGGGCTGGGTTAAGAAGGCAGAGTTCACATTCCTAGCTTTATTATACATATCCATCAGCAACAAAACGCCTTACTTTCGCATTATGTTTTGGTTAGCCCAAAACCTTGTTAGTCTTCCTTCATAACATCAACCAATCAATAAGCATTTACTAAGTGTCTCCTATAAACTGGCTTGTAGTTTAGACTTGTGCTGCCTTTGGCTGCCATCTCTCTCTCCCCTTGACGAGAAGATGCAGCAGTTGCTAGCTGAGGTATAGAGGTTTGGGGGGATTTCTTGTTAAATCAATTATTTTACATGTCAGACACCTTAGAAAATAGTGATGCATCCAGAGAAAGAACTGGCAAAGTCTTAATGCAGACTGAAGCGTACTATCTCACTTTTCTTGGTTTTTCCTATTTTTCCCTTTGTTTTGTTTATTCTTTCAGAGCATGACTAATGTGGAAATATGTTTTACGTGATTGCACATGTATAACCTATATCAGATTACTTGGAGAAGGGGGAGGGGAGGGAGAAGGAAGAAAAATTTGGAACTCTAAATCTTTCAAAAAATGAATACTGAAAACTGTCTTTACATGTAATTGGAAGAAATAAAATACTATTAAAATAATTTTTTAAAAAGATTAAAAAAAGAAAATGGTGATAGTTTTTGTTGTCTGTTCCTTTATCCATTTTCAATTTTTACCAGCATCAATAGCTTGTTTAAGTAGGTCAGAGGGAAGGGATCATTTTCATGTGTGTTCGTATCCTCAGTCCTCAACAATGACTAACAAATAGAGGCTTTCTGATTGATTATAGGAATTATATTAAATCAATACTAACATTTTCATTCTAAAGTATTTATAAATTTAATTTTCATTATATATTAGACCAAATGTCATATTGAAATTGCAGCTTAATGAGAGATCAATTCATATTCTATTGGGAGAAACAAATAAAAGGATTGAGGGATGTGGTTTCACATCTAAAGGCAAAAAGAAACATCATTTCATGGTATAGTTGGTGATCTACCTTGTAGTTCTTATGATCAGCATAAGCAAAAAAATTTTTTACAACAAATTGCCACCTTAATATCTGTTTATTTAAAGGCAAAGGTGGACACAAGGCAAAATTATGAAAATAAATGTTCTTTCAAAAGAAAAATAATAACTCAGGACTATAATTACCAATAAATTGTATCAAATATTTAAAATAAAATTAAATCACATATTGCAAAAGCTAATTTTTTAAAATAGGAAAAGAACAGGCCCTACCAAATTTCTTCTATGATACAAATATGGACTTAATACTTAAAACAGGGAGAATCAAAACAGAGGAAAAAACACTATAGATTAATAGCCCAAATGAATATTGACACGAATATTAAATAAAACACTAGCAAGGAGACAATAGCAATATATCACAAAGATTGTACACTACAACCAGGTTGGATTCATACCAGAAATGCAGGATTGGATTGATAAAACTAAAAACAAAGCAGATTATATTAATAACAAGAACAAAAAAATGAATATATGATTAGATGCAGAAAAAGTTTTTGACAAGACACAATACCAATTCCTGTTTTTAAAAAAAAACACTAAGAAACATAAAGGTAATTGAACATTTCCTTAACATGATAAGTAGTAACTCTCAAAAAGTAATTGACAGCATAATGTGGAATGGGGATAAACTGAAGGCCACTTCCGGTAAGATCACGAGTAAAACAAAGATGACCTTTATCACCTTAATATTCCAAATAATGTTAGAAATACTGACTAGAGCAATGTAACAAGACAAAACAAATTGACAGAATAAGTGTAGGTAAAGAAAAAACAAATTATCACCTTTTTTGTGGGGGATATGAACTCTAGAGTCAACTAAAAATTTATTGAAATAATTAGTAACTGCAGCAATGTTGCAATATATAAATAAATTCACATAAATCATTAACATATCTCTAAACTACCAACAAAACTCAGCAGGAAGAAATAGAAAAAATTTCCATTAAAAAAACTATAGAATGTATGAAACATTGCTTCCCAAGACACCCATAGGAACTATATGAATACACTTAGAAAAATACTTTTATAAAATACCCTATTAAATAAATACAGATCTATGTAATTAGAAAAAATAGTAACCGATCATGAATAGGTCGAGCCAATATAAGAAGAAAAACAATACTGCCTAAAATAATTCACTTTTTTCAGTGTCATACTAATCATCTATCCAAGGACTTACTTTATAGAGCTATTTTTAAAAAAAATAATCAAATATATTTGGAGAAACAAATCTCAAAGGAAACATTTTTTGAAGTGAGAAGAAAGTGGGACTAGTTAGCAGTATTTTATTTCAAATTATACAAAGGAGTTATCATCAAAATGATTCACTACTAGTTAAGAAATAGAGAAGTCAATCAGTGTAACTGAATAGGCAAAGAATATTCAGAAACAAACAAAAACAAAAGGCTTGCCTTTGATAAACACAAAACACAAAGCATACCACAAAGAGATCAAATAAAGAGGAAAATAACATATATATATATGTACATATAAATATATATATATACATGGAAATATTTATAGCAGCTCTTTTTTGCAGTTGGCAAAGGACTGGAAACTAAGTAGACATACATCAACTGGAGAATGGCAGAACAAATTGTGGTATATGCATGTAATGTAATAATCATGATTAACGAAATGACAAAATTGACTATGTTTTAGAAACCTGGAAAGATGTATATGAAAAAAGAGCAAAGTGAGCAAAATCAGGAGACCAATTTACATAAGAAATATAACAATGCAAAGATAAACAACTTTGAAAAACTTAAGAACTTTGATCAACATGATGGCCAGCCAGAATTCCAGAGGATAGAAAACAGAATATGCTACCCACCTCCTGACAGACAAGTAATAGACTCAGGATGAAGACTGAGACATTTTTTTTGGACATGGCCAATTCAGGAAATGGCTTTGACTATGCACATTTGTCATTAGTCTTTCTTTTTCAGTAGTGGGGGAAGGGGGAAGAGTGAGAGAGGAAGAGAGAATGTAGATTATCATTAATTGAAATAAATTAAATCAAATTTTTTAAAAGAAATCAAACTGTATTATGGAAATTATGTAGCCTAGGTTTCAAACATGTAGTAGTTTCCAAGTATTAAAAAAAAAAGCTTTCACTAGAGTTCAAAAAAAAATTTTAACAGAATATTTTGGCCCTAATACATCATCCAATGTTACCCCATTAATTCCACTTGTATTTTGTAACAAGACTCAAAAGGGATCTTTTAGAGTACAGGCAATATGATGTTTCGTATATACTATTATGCTGTGTTGGATCATAAGGTTTCTCCCAGCTCTCATTGTTGTGTGTTCCAATATCCTCTTATATCAACTTCCTCTTGGGAAATCCTTAAATCCTAAATTTCCAACATAGAACAAAATGAGTCGTAAAATCAAGTTATGCTGGTTTTTTAATTTCTTAATTATTTTTGGCATTTCATCATTTTCAGTTGTGCCCAACTCTTCATGACCCCTTTTGGGTGTGTTCTTGGCAAAGATTCTAGAGTGGCTTGCCATTTTCTTCTTCCTTAATTATATCAATAGCTTAATCTCTGTGGCTTAATCCTTCTCATACTGGTTGGTTAACAGCACTTCTTTATTAGGCCTCCACCGCATATGCTATACTATATTACACTTTCAATGAAAGGTAGGGCAATTAATAGGTAGAAGATAAGACAATTTCCCTTGGGTATATTACATGAACATGAAGGTTGTAGACAGAAGATCTGAACTAAAGTTCTATGTGAGTGAACTTCAGGTTTCTCATCTGGAAAAGGCATTGATCTCTTAAGATTTCTTGTACCTCTAATTCTAGAACCCTATGAAACAAACATGGGGAAAAAAGCCTTATTAAGCCATGCATGAATGAACACAAATATATTGAGAATTGGTTCTGTACGTTATAAGAGACTGCAGAAAATAAGAGAACTAAGTGAGGTAGAGCCTGAGACACTTCCTTTGTACATCATTGGGTGAGATGCATGGGGGCCATCTCCAGTCATCCTGATCTGTATCTTGCCACTGGTCTCCAGATGACTCCAGAGAAGAAAGTGAGGTTGGTGGCCTCACACAGCCCTCCCTCACTTAAATCCAATTCACTTGCAAGTCGTGACATCAGCTTCCTGATGTCATGGTCCTTTTCAAGAACAAAGAACAAACAACAAGGGTGAGGTGCTCACAAAATGATTATCTACAATATGAGACATTTCTTAACAACAGGAAGATAAGTTTCTCCTATTGTCTTTTGGGAAACTTCAAACACTCAGGTACTTCAAATGTTTACTTTTTTATAGCTTCTCATTAATCTCTGAAAACCCATTTATCCTCATTTTTAAGAGGAGAAACATATTATTATGTAATACAATGTGAAACAATACAACATGCTGAAACACAATACTACACAATAACCTTCTACATCACAGAGTTAGGGGAGCACACACCCCTAATCTAGAAAATCTATGTAAAAGATTTTAGCCCTCCCTTCATACCAGAGAAGTCTGAATTTTTTCTTTTTCTTTTTGGAGGGGGGAAGGCAGGGCAACTGGGGTTAAGTGACTTGCCCAAGGTCACACAGCTAGCAAGTGCCTGAGATCAGAGTTGAATTCAGGTCCTCCTGACTCCAAGGTCAGTGCTCTATTCACTGAGCCACCTAGTTGTCCCCTTCTTTTTCTTTTATGGGATGTTTATAATACCTTATTATAAAATTTGGGTTAAGTATTGGGTCATAGACTCAGTGTCATCTGCTGGCCTTTACATGCTGTCTGAGGTTTCTGCAAAACTCCAAAAAAATTCCCATTTAATTTCTTATGCCAACCCATGATATGATCAAAACCATGATGAGGAAAGTCAAGATGTGGAAGGAATAACTGTAATACAATACAAGATGACACAATATAACATGAAAAGATAGATAGATACATAGTCTAATATTTCAGAGTTGAAAGGGAAGGGGAAAGGAATAAGCATTTATGCAGCACCTAGTGTATTAAGCACTTTACAGACAATATATCATTTGATCCTCTCAACCAACCCCTGAGGTAGGTCCTACTATTCACCCCATTTTTAAAAAAAATTAATTTATTTATTTTCTTGTTTACATCATTCATTTCCATGAGATTTTGAGTTACAAATTTTCTCTCCATCTTTCCCCTACCCAACACCTCAAAATAGCCATCCCACTATACAACCCGTCCCCCAATCTGCTCTCTCCTATGTCCTCCCCCTTCGCCCCTCTGACTTTCTGGTAGGGCAGGATGGATCTCCCTACCACAGTGCCTGTATACCTTAATTCCCAGTTGGATGTAGTTAATAATAATAATAATAATAATAATAATAATAATAATAATAATAATGATAATATATACATACATATTTTATCATTTGATTATAGAACTTTAAATTCTAGATTGTTTCCCTTCCTCCCTCATCACCCACCCCCACTGGAAGGACAAGCAATTCAATACAGGCTGTACATGTGTAATCACGCAGAACATCTCAACAGTGGGCATATTGTGAGAGACTGATTATGTCCCTCCTTCCTATGCCGCCCCACTCTTGTTCTGTTCTCTACATTGTCCCTGTCCCTGTCCCTGTCCCTTTACAGAAGTGTGTACTTCCAGCAACCCTCCCTCCTACCCTGCCCTCCCCTCCATCATCCCACCTCTCATCCCCACCCCCCCTACTCTCCTGTGTGGCAAGATACCCAGTTTAGAGTTTATGTCATTTCTTCCCTAAGCCACATTCAATGAGAGTAAGATTGACCCTTTCCCTTTTGCCTTCCTGTTCTTCCCCTCCATTGTAACAATTATCCTTTGCCTCTTCTATATGAGATGATTAACCCCATTCTGTCTCTCCCTGTCTCCTCTCATTTTTTCATCTCCCACCTCAGAATTTCACCTTTTACAGTATCATGCCTTCTTATTCAATTGATCCTGTGCCCTTTATGTACACATATATACACATACTCAGATATGTGTTCATAC
>JAQQSU010005387.1:0-13812 GCA_028627135.1 Pseudochirops cupreus | reverse complement strand
AGGATAGGAAGGAGGGAAATATGGTCAATGTTATACAATATGTCCATTGTGGAGATGTTCTGCATAACTACACATGTACAGCCTGTATTGAATTGCTTGTCTTTCCAGTGGGGGTGGGTGACAAGGGAGGAAGGGAAAGAATCTAGAATTTAAAGTTCTAAAATCACATGTTAAATATATATATATATATATATATATATATATATTTATTTATTTATTATTATTATTATTTACATGCAACTGGGAAATAAGATATACAGGCACTGGGATAGGGAGATCCATCTTGCTGTACCAGAAAGTCAGAGGGGTGATGGGGGAGGATATAGGAGAGAGCAGATTGGGAGAAGGGGTATACAGTGGTATCACTGTTTTGGCAGGGTAGGTAGGGGAAAGATGGGGAGAAAATTTGTAACTCAAAATCTTGTGGAAATCAATGATATAAACTAAAAATAAAAGTTAATTTTAAAATGATAATAATAAAAAAAAGAAATAGAAAAAAAAAGAATTTTATTAGCTATATGACTCCAAGCAAGTTACCTTATGTCTTCTTACTGATGGGGTACAAGCTTTGGGAACCCCCTTGAACTCTCCGTGAATATTCTGACTTGATGAAGCATTTGCCTGAGACCATAAGCCTTTCATTATCACTAGGTCCAAATCAATGTTACTCTAACCTAGCCCTCTGTTGTCCAGCCACTTCCCATCCTTGATCCTAATAAAATATCCATACCCAAATCTATTACCCTTAAACTAGCCTAGCCCTCCATTGTCTGTCATCTCCAGGTAGCCTTCAAGTATTTCCCATCCTTAATCCTATTTCTGAGAATCTTACCTCTAGTCTCCCCAGTCTGATCAAGATCCTTCCTGGACTCCTCCTCCCATCACCCCAAACTACTACACCACCCCTAGATCCCTCCCACAATCTTTCTGTATATAAGATCCATCTTACCTCCATGAAGGGGCTCAGATTCAATCTAACTGAGATTCAGTCCATTCCACTTGTCAATTCAACTGTCACAAAAGCTTAGGCTACTTGAGAGTCTACCCAATATGGCAAATCCTTAACAAACTTTGTTTTATTTTGACTGAAAGAAGGCTTGGGTCGAATTCATTTGGTAGTACCCAGTGTGTTGGTATTTTAGGGTCCTGAGTACCCCTACTCCTAAACCTCAACATTACCACAGTTTACTGTAAAAGGATGATAGTAAGTGCCCATCTCTCAGGGTCATTGTGAGGATCACATGATTGTAAAGTGCTTAACACAGTGCTTTGCATAGGGCAAAGGCTATATGAATGTTAACTGCTTTTGTTATTTCTTTAATTAGATGTAATCACTTCATACTTGAAAACTTTATATGGATTTTTAAATTTGATCAGTATTCAATGCCAATAGTGAATGATTTTCTGTGTAAGGTAATTTGGAAACTCATTCCTCTGAATTGAGACCACCTGATTGATAATGGGTTTTATTTTGAGTTTTAAATGTATAATATTGTTTATAATATTTTGTGTTTAAAAATTTTCTTATATTGTGTAATTTGGTAAACTATTAGTTATGTTGTTAGAAAAGCAACTTCTTCTATAACATAGCTGTTGTTAGATTAAGAATTGTACTGTTAAAGAAGGTTTAAAATTGGGTTAGAAAGTTGATAGGTTATTTTATAAGTCCTGTTGACCACATATTGTGGTCATTCTGTAGCATTGCAATTAAAAACTTAAACTTCCAGTTTTGCCTATATTTAAGAGGAATTTTCACCAAAAAGTATTTAACTATCACTTTTGAAAATTATGGGATTGTTCACAGACACATCGTACATATGATGACCAACCTTGATAAACTGGACTATCCTCAACAATGCACAGCTAAAGACAACTCTACAAGCCTCAGGATGGAAGGAGACATCTAAACTCAGAGAAAGATATAGAAAGACTATAGTTTAAATGGAGACTGAAGCAAAACACATTATCATTGTCTTTCATGTCTGGTTTTGCTTTTTTTTTTTTTATTCTTTTCCCAGTGATCACTCATTGGTTACAACCCTTCTATATGACCAAACTATTGTACAATGTGAAAGTATTTGCAGATCCTATACATGATTGCACACCACCATGGTGGGGGGAGGGAGGGGAGAAAATCTGAAACTCAAGTGAATGTGGAACTGAATCTTGTAAATTAAAAGTAAATAAGTAAATAAAAAAATTTTAAAAAACCTTTAAAAAAAAAGAAAATTATGGGATTGTTAACTAGGTTATTTGGAGTTATTGTCATAGTATTAAGACCTATCAAATATTTAAATAGTATTTTTAAAAGGAAAATTGCTAAGTGTACAAAGAAGAAACTTCGTAAAGCCTCCTTTGTAAACTATCAAAGATTCTTGGAACCATCTAATCATCAATTTTTATCAACCCTGTGCATGTTTTCTGTATTGTAGGATTCCTACTGAGTAAATGGGATATAAATAATTCTTGCACAAAATAGGAGTATAATTTTCAAGCTTGTTTATTATGTAGAGTGAGTTTCATCTAAGGTTATGTGTGTGTATACATACATGCATACATACATACATACATACACACACACAACATGCGCACATACACACACACACACACACACACACACACACACACATATATATATATATATACACACACACACACACACACACACGGGATTCCAGAATGTAATTACTTTCTTGATTTCTCTTGATAAGACAAAAGGAAGAAGAAGATATTGAGTAAATTTTTAAACATCTGGTAAACTTTGCAATTATAATAAGGCTAATTTAATTGGGGTTTTGTTTTGTTTTGCTTAGGAAAACTGAATCTTCTCATTGCAAACACCTTCTCATTGCAAACTAGAGGTGGGTGGTATTTAGGAATTTTGATGATTAGGAATTTATTTTGTTTTTATGGCACTTTTGGAATTTATTTATGATACTAAAAGACGCCAACTTAGTGTTGATAAATTCCAGTTTTAAAGATTTATTTTTGCTTTAAGGTTGAATAAGGTTGAACAATTTGCTTCATGAAAGCTTAGTGATTACCTTTTTAATTAAAGGATAAAATTTAACCTGTTTTTAAGAAAGGGAAATAATTTTAGGGAAGAATGTTTAAGTAAAATAAAACCTTTTGTAAAAGATTTTTGTGTGATTTTTTAGAAGGCCTACTAAATTTTATTTGTAAACAAATTGCAATAATTTGACTTTACTGTTTGAGGAGAAAGCTTTTTGGGATCCCAAATATTCTTTTTGGAGTTTCATTATCAGGTTTGTTGTGTTCTTGGACTAACCTTTTAAATGAGCTCCTTGAGAAATGTCAGCAGTCAGCAGCTCAATGGTAGTGATATCTGAGATCTGATGTTAGTGAATATCTATCCCTGGGAATGAGGTAGAGAGGTTACCTTGGGACAGGAAGGTGTAGCAGTAAGCACCCTAGCATACCCAGGATGGCTGCTAGGACAGGTTCTTTGATCTGCTTGTCTAAAGGAAAGCAACTCAAAAAGGGTGAGAAACCTTAGTTTAATCAAACATATATTATTTACCTAGTTCAGGGGAAAAGGTCAGCACCCTGAACTTCAGAGAATACAAACAAGTTACAAGCAAACAAAAAAAAAAACAGACAGAGAAAATAACACAGTTCAGCAGACCAACAGACAGGTCTTCTAGCTGTCTGACCATCCATACCTAGTTAGTCACCAGAGAGAGAAGCACCAACATCTGGGTTTTCAAAGCCAGATGGCTCAATGGCTGCCCAGAGTCTCATCTGGCCAAATCACACAACTCTTCCCAAAGTGAGCCCCCAAAGCAAAACCTTGCCTCAGAGGTATGTATAGCCTTCTCCAGGGTCAGAGAACACAACAACCCTCATGACCCACTTGACTACAAAGTAACAAAAGTTGTGCCTTCCTGAAAAACAAGCCTCCTACCAATAGGCTCCATGTGACCACATTCAGCCTATTAGGGGGCAGAGTATATTTTCAAATCAGGGAAGGTCTTCAAATTCACCTAAGCCTTTTAAGGGTCAGGGAAGATCTTCAAATTCCTCTTACCATTACATAAGGTTGGACTCTTTTTAATTCATTTTCCTGTACAAGAAACCTGTCCACCTGGTTCCTTATGCTAAGCTACTTATAATGGCATAGGCCTTGAGGACCAGTTTTGATGCTATTATGAACATGTCCCTGCTTCTAACTCTCATTGCAAATTTCTATTTTCAGGGTAGACAAACAGTGGAAGTTTGTTATTGCAATACTAAATCTATTAGTTATTAGATTAATATTAAGGCATCCAAATTATTGTATTAAGCTGTGTGAAAGATCTTGCTGTTTTGATCTGAATTATAGTCATTCCATGGCCTAAGGAAGAGTTAAATTAGTGCTTGAACTTGTCATATGTATAAGATTTGATTGCTAAAGTATCTCATTTTTTCAGAATCATGAATATAAATAGACAAAGGTAAAGAAACCTGTGAAACAAAGATGGGAATCTATTAAGCTGGGAGGTTAAAGTCAAGAACCTCTTTTGTTTATGTTTTAAGGAATATTTTAGTACAGTAAGTTATGTTAGTGAAGAATTAGTAATTTACAAACTATCTTGTGCCACCTTAACAGGAAATCTCATTTTACTTATGTTTGTTATTTCATCTAAGATTAGAATATGAGTAGCAATGAATGCAAACTACTTAAGAGTCACCTTAAAGATGTTCCCATGGCTCTGTGACTTTGGACAAGTCGCTTAACCCCAACTGCCCTCCAAAAAAAAAACAACAACAAAAAAAAGATGTTCCCATTGTTTAAAGGGATTCTGAGAGCAGTAGTCTATGTTTATGTCCATTTAAACATGGTTAATAACTGAACGTGTTTTACTATAGACAGTGTTTCACATAAACTGTTCTCTGTATACAGTTTAGGATTATTGTATTTATACATCCCTTCCCAAGTCATCTCTTGTTTGCTTATATTAAGCATCTTAAAGCAAAATTGTTTGTGTAATGTTGAACTTATGGATGAAAAAGCATCTATTTACCATGAGTACTAGTTATATCAAGATAAATTTTTTTTTCTATGACAAATCTCTGTCACTAATATGATATTATAGTCAATATTTCCCTTGGAAACTGAATCCAGCTCTGATTATTGGAACTGGCTATTTTATACCTTATGGGACTGTTACCCGATATTATTCTGAGTCTGACTCCAGGTATGATCATCAAGGAATGCTGTTAAACAAATTATCCATGATGCTTTATGGGCTTTTACATCCATGAACTGTAGGTAGAGTTCTCATGTGAAAGGTTGGGAGAATGACTCTTGGCATGGGATAAGATAGGATATTCCTGATTCAGTTTCCCCAAAATAACATTTCCTCTTGAATGGAAACTATCCCACCTGGCTGACTTTAACCCTGGCTTAATGCAATTGGCTGTCTTTATGACTTTTGCCTGGATTTGACATGAATTTAGGGAAGCATTATTCCCTATGTCCCTGAGTCTTCTTTTATGGAAAATCTCTACAATCATGTTAGGTACTCAGTATAAATGCAACTAAACAGATTGTTTAGATTAATGTTGAACTATATCTGAATTACTACAGTGAGATTCAAGGTATAAGATTTGAGCTATTAAGCCTAGAATTTTAATCCTTTCTATATTCCAAACAACTAACCATTTAGCCTTGATACCTGTTATGTATTCCTGTGTAAGGTAAGGTTCTTTAATTTCTAATAATGGTATTGGAATAATTGGGCAAATAATGCAAAGACTTGTGAAACCAGGGTGTAATTCTATTATTTAGTGAGGTTAATATAACTCTCTCAGTTCTGTGTTAATGAAAGGAATATCGGTACAATTAGTTATTTTAGGAGGGGAATAGCTTATGGTCTATCTCGTAAATGTCTTAAAGAGACATGAATTTTTGTTAAGGGTCATTCATTTGAACACGGCTAGAAGTTGAAATTATTTTATTATAAATAACTTACATGATATGCATTGTCTTGAAACTGATTTTTCAATGTATTTATATATCCCATTCTAGGACCTTTCATTACAATTGAAATTAATCTAGCAACTTTTAAATTAATTCATTTTTTATTAGAGTTTATCTTATAAAAAAGTGTTCTGTTATTAATTCCTTAGCAAAATCTCATCTTTCTAAGGGGGAATAAATAATGCCAATTATAAAAACTGTTTCTAATTTTCTGTTTGTATCTGAGATATATAACTATATCTCTATATATCAACAGATAGATAAATGATAGATAGATAGATAGATAGATAGATAGATAGATAGATAAGACATGACAACTGGCCAACCTAAAAATGTAAATTCCCTGGTCTAAAAGGTTCCAGATTTAACTTTCCTAAAAATAGAGACATAACATTTTTGCTAACTTTCATTATGTGACCTGGTTATTAGCAAAGTAAATTTAAAATCATGTTAAGACCAGTTTTGAAGAAAATTTTGTGCACACTGACCTGAACCAGAGAAAAGCTGCTCTGAGATCACACACAAGCCAGAAAGCTGTATCAGATGTTTCCAAAGAACTAAAGGTATGAGACTTTTTTTTTACTGTTTACTTTTTTTCTTTGCACCTTTTATCTGTAAGGCCTACTTATCAAAGGGGATTGTCTCCTTTGATTTTTTCAAAATATTATCAGTGGGTATTGTCCCCTTTGATTTTGTCAAAGGCCCTAACCCTCTTTCTTTTATATTGTTTCTTCACATAAGCCCCATAGTTAGAAACTCTTGAAGTGTTTGTCATATTAGATAGTGATTCATTGAGGAAGCTGTACTTCTCAGTAGAATCAAGTAGGGGAATGAGAAAAATGATTATTAATAACCAATGATTTGGGGAGATCCAGAGTTTCCCCCTTTTCCTAAAGTTCTGATTTCAAAAGTCCATTCTCTTGAAGGGCATTATTGATAATGATTATAATAATAATTATATTATTATTATATAATATATATAATAATATAATTATATAATAATAATAATTAACTTTCTTTCTTTCTTTCTTTTAGAGGGGGGAAGGCAAGGCAATTGGGGTTAAGTTACTTGTCCAAGATCACACAACAAGTGTGTCAAGTGTCTGAGGCCACATTTGAACTCAGGTCCTCCTGACTCAAGGGTCAGTGCTCTATTCACTGTGACACCTAGCCGCCCCTGGATTAACTTTCTTAAAAATCTTGTTCACCCCACTCAAGTTGGGGAGCCATTCTGCTCTACTCAGGCTTGGATGGGGATAAATTCTTTGCATAGATTGCCCAAACTGGGGGTAACTTAGAAGCAAATGACTTAATCTAAGTTCATTTGTATAGGTGTAATGCAAATGGGAATTTGAAGATCTTCTCTGCCCCTTAATAGACCTAGGGGGGAATTTGAAGACCTCCCCTGCTTTGAAAGTAAACTCTGCCAACCAATAGGTTGAATGTAATCACATGGAGCCTGTGATGGGGGGAATTTGCAAAAGAGTGGAGCAGAGCCCACAGAAAGCTTCCCTGCTATGAAGATGAACTCTGTACCCTAATAGGCTCAATGCAGTCACATGGAGCCTGTGGTGGGAGGAGTTTCCTAAAGGGAAACAGACTCCACAGGAAGCTGGTAGTGAGAGCCCAGAGAGATGGTGAGAGTGAGAGGAGGCTGAGGTAAAGACATAGAGAGATTTGTGAGTAAATATTGATCTTGTATTGGTCTGTGGTAAGGCTAAAGGATGCTGTGGCTCTCAGTGTTATAATGGCTTCGGATTATCTTTGGTACTATGATGGAATTGGATTACTGGGTTTTGGTGTCTAAATAAATGCTTCAGTTCTGTCCTCTACATTCTATATGGAGAGTTTGGTATATTTTGCCATCCAAAGTCATGTGATATTTATAGTCATGGTATTGATCGTGACTGTGGGTGCTGTAAATATTGCATTGGTGCTACAGTAGCTTCAGTCCCTCATTGTAATATTCATTCTCTCATTGTTAACCAGAGTTGATTGCCACCCTCAGGAAGACTGGTCTTCCAAAGGACATATAAGCTGTGAGCCCCACTGCTATGATTGTCTTTGGTTTAAGAGAGAGATGGCCAAATGACTATCTTTTTATTAACAAACATGCTGGCATTACATAAAATTATCAAAATGTTCAGAAATTATGTCTCTTTAACCTTTTAAATGTCACAAAGCACTAAGGACACCATGGTACAATGGGAAGAAGGTGAGCCTCAAAGTTAAAAAGAGTTAAAGTCTATTCTGTAGTCTATATGCTTGACAATATGACCCTGGAAAAGCTAAATAACTTCCCAGTGTCCAGGTAACTCTCATGGATTATAAATTGTAAAGGAGTTCTTTATTTGTATTGATGAAAATTTCCTAACTGGGAGTTCCCTATACCACTGAAATTGCAGATCTAGAACCACAAAAAAAAAAAAGATGTTTTAAGTTCTGCCTATGAGACAAGTAACTAAATGTAGGGGATAATCACAGGTGTTTACTGATTTACTTGATGGGTATGAAAGCATGTTTTGGGAATAGATGTGGACATCCTCATCAGACAATATGCTGAAGGAACTAAGACATGATAAAGTTTCAGTTACTGGTACTTCCTTCAAAATGCTTTGGTTGGTCTGAAGTATAGATTTTACCGAAGGGGCATATCCTCAAGATGAATTAGTTTTCATGAATTTTTGGAACAAACCAAATTTTTGCTCATCTGTCACAGAATAACAAAGAATTTCTGAATTGAATTTGAACTTAGAAATGACCTGTCCATCACTCTCATTTTATAGACATGAAAACTGAACCCAGAGACATTGTCATTTGCCCAAAGTCATCTACTAATAAGTACAGAGTTAGTGTCCAAACTCAGAAACTAACTCATCCAAGTAATTTTTCTCACTAAACCATGCTTTTTATTTATCTTACTGTAGCCTTGTATATATTGTTTTACTCCTTCTGCTCTGCTTCTTTATTGCTTCTGCTACTTAAGTCTGTACCAGTTTTTATAAATCAATTCTTGAAAGCAATTTTGCACAATGAGAACAAACAGAAGAGAGGGTTACAAGGGAAGTCTAAACAGTCTAGATGCCACAGTAGCATTGTGTCTGGTTAAGCCAGGATATACCTAGGGTTATGCAGTATGAGGGTTGCTGGTCCAGGTTGTAAGGGGTTAAGCCTATAGGAAAGGTAAGAACATGTTTAGAGAGCAAACCTGGTAATTGCAAAACCAGGGCTAAAAGCAAAAGTTTAGATTCAGGTTAGAAAATGGAAAAGGCTTAGAATCAGAAATATACTATTAGAATTAGGAGAGATGGAAAGGTCATCTTGATCCAACACTTTTTATAATTGGGGAAACTGAGGTTGAAAAAAGAAATAGGAACATGACAAGCAAAATGAATCTAAAGTCGGGTTAAACTTTTAAAATAAAATTAGGAATGTCTACTATGGTATTTATTATTTAATATAATGATAAAAACAATTCCAGCTATATATGTTGTACAGATTAACAGAATTAAAGTATAATAATTAAATTTATCAACTAATACAAGAAACCTTACAACTTTTCACAACTTTTAAAAAAGTTTTAATATTCTCTCCTTATGCATTTGTTTCACACAAAGTGGTATTAAGTTCACAAGATTTTAAACATACTCTTCAATTCAACATGAAACCACACTTTCATCACAGAAAATATTAAGTATTCTTTTGACAAAAAGTCCACTTTTTCAAGACTATCTTTGATCATATCTCATAGGTTTTCAATGAGGAACTTAAATTAGGCAAATTCCCAGGTCACTGACACAAGTTTATATCTCTCTCATGTAAAGTTCTTCATTTACTGTGTGGCATGGTGCAAGTTCCAGTTGTAGCATCTTATCTCCATTAGGGAACTTCTGTAATTTTGGAACAATTCTGCTTCCTAGTATGTCAACATATTTATCAGTCCGTCATTCCCAGACTCCCCATGGGTACAATGAAATTTTTAAAAATCACCGAAGTGTTTTGGGGGTTGATATTTTATAGTTTGATAAAGAGACCCAGATCATAAAAGTTCACCTGGTCTTATGACAATGATTTTTACATAGCTTTGAATGAAAAAGTGCATTTCACCTGTAAAAATTACCTTTTTTCCAATCTTCGGTATCCCAGGTTTTGTATTCTCTTGCCCATGACAACTACTTTTTTCTTCCTAGCAATCTGGTAGTAACTATTTTTACACTATTCTTCTCAATATTCTTCCAACTTCAAGAAGTTTTTGCCATAGTATCCAGAAAATCAGTACCAAGCCCTTCAGCAGTCACATTTCTCCAAAGGTTTCTGGTTTTTTAAGGATTAATTAAGCTGCATAATAGTAATAGTTTACCTGTTGACATTGCTTTTAATTTTCTACCTCAATTTCCTCTAAGATTTAGTGTGATAGATCCTGTTTCATTGAGGTCTTGAATGAGCCTTGGAACATTTGATTTCCCCATCCTAAAAACTGCCTCTACGTCTCTAATAATTATTGAAGTGTACTCTTTAAAAGGTACAACTTTTGCACACTTATTTAGGGTAATATTCATTCTTAGAAACTGCAATATTTGAAAAAGAATTTTTAAAGTATCAATGAAACACATGCATAGAATATGTTAGAAAATGAACTACCAATCCAGTTCATCTGGACAAAGTCAGACATTCTGAGTCAGCTTAGTGCCAATAAAAACACATATATGTGACCATACTTTTGCAGAATGAAATTTTATCAGGATTATTTCTAGTCTCAAGTAATTGATATATTACCATATTGCAATGAAATAGAAAATGAAATTGACAAAAGTGGGCAACAAGAAGTAAATGTCTCTATTTCCAGATGGTATGATGAGTTTCTTAGAGAATGCCAATTAAAGTTATAAAAAATCATCACTGGGAGGTAGAGAAAGGAATTCCATTCATAATAACTACAAAATGCAAACTATCTGGGAGTTAACCTACCAAATTATATGAATACCACTATCGAACACCCTTTACATAAATAAATGAAGACTCAAAAAACCACCAAGACATTTGTTGTTCCTGGTTGGGCTGTACCAATACAAATTAGACTATATAAATTAGTTTACAAATTTAATGTAATACCAATCAAACTACCATGGCACAGACAATTATCTTCTATAATTCTTCCCATAATGGCTGCTTTCAGTAATTCTATACCTTTGTCCTATTACATATTTAAGAATATGGTTTTGCCTCTTAAAATTCTGCAAATGCAAGTACTATCCTTCCTTACTCTGAGGAATGCAAATGCAATGCTTGTTATAAGATATATACATACACACACATTTATCAGGTATATTTATAAATAAGGCCTATATCTCCTTGTTAGAATCTTTGTGTATTAGAAGCCTATTCTCCCTGCCCTACGGGATCTGAGGAAGAAAAAAAACCAATCACATCTATGAAGCCTTTGATTCATATTTGAGAGAATACCCCAAAGTCATTTTCCTGTTATTTGCAGATAATTGGTATGTATCCAGGGTTAATTGTTCCTTGTTTTTTGGTTTCACCCTTAAAGTCAACCAAGGAAGTAACCCCTTTTTGCTCAATAATTACTTTGCAAATGTCCATCCAAGGCCACAGGGCTTCAAGTTGTAGATAAAAACAAGGGCAAGAGAGGAAACACTCCCTCTCTTGATCACATCCATTCCCCTCTCTTGCTCTAATCCTCTGCAACTAATTACTGTGCTCAGAGATCCCAAAGCACAGATCTGGAATCACGTATCACAGATAAATACCTTGTTCTACCAGTTACTATCCTGGAACCCCCGAAAGAGGAAAAGAGTATCTAGAACACAACTCATAAAATGGACTTTACCAATACAAAAAGAAAGCTGAGTTTCAGAACGGCCTTACCACAAAAATGTGGTGAGTTGACAATCATTGGCCCAATCTGGCAGATTTAGAGGCTGACAATATACCACTCCTATCTATACGTGATCTGACTGATGATAATCTCCTTTGGACATGTAACTCTTGTACATGGTTCCTTTTCCCCTTGCGGGTAATACTTAAACTACCATGTAATTAGACATTTGGAGTAGTGTTTAATACCAAATGAAGAAACTGAAATGGGCAAGAAAAACTCACTGTCTCTTTAAAAATTCCTCAACTTCAATGAGCTCTCATTTAATGGCTGCAGTGGTACCCAGGGTAACTTCATAGAGTTAGACAAAATGATAACAAAATATATCGAGAAGACAAAAGGTCAAGCATTTCAAGGGAAATGGAAAAAACAGAAAAGAGGGTCTTACATAATCTAACCTCAAACTGCATTATAAAGCAGTAATCATCAAATAAGAGGTAGTCGATGGCCGAGTAGATGGAGCACTGGTCCTGGAGTCAGAAAGACCCAAGTACAAATGTAGCCTTAGACATCTGCTAGCTGGGCAAGTCACCTAACCTCTGACTGCCTGATAAAATAGATGCACTAGAGAAGGAAATGGTAAACCACTCCAGTATCTTTGCCAAGAAAACCCCAAACAGGCTCACAAAAGGTCATCGTGACTGAAACAACTGAACAACAACAACCATCAAATAATTTGATACTAGTTAAAAGAATAGAAAGTTGATCAATAAAACAGACTGGTTAAGCAAGACTCAGAAGCAAGTGAACTTAGTAGCCAAGTGTTTAATAATACCAGGAACACAAAACCACTGGAGTAAGAATTCCCTATTTGACAAGAATTGTGGGAAAACTGGAAAGCAATTTGGCAATAGTTAGGCTTGTATCATATGCCATCTATAATGCCTCTAAATGAATGTGATCTAAATATAAAAAATTATATAGTAAAAATAAAAATTGTCAAAGAATGAAAGGAAGTACCTTACATAACTACATATGACTAGAGAGGAAATTCTTAAACAAGGGATAAAGGTAATTGTAAAAGATAAAATAGACAACTTTAATTGTATAAAATGTACAAGTTTTTGCACAAATAAAATCAATGAAGTTAAAATAAGAAGCTATTAGAGGGAAAAAACTTTTCACAGAAAATACACAATAAATGTCAGAAAACCTATATATTTAGGAAATTGATACAAATATTTTAAGAACAGTTAAGAGAACTTTGAGAATCATTCCCAAAAGTGATCAAAGGATTTTAACGAACAGTTTTAGAAGAGTGCACGTTATCAGTTACCATATAAAAGGCTCCAATTAATAACAAAAATAGAAATTTAAACTGAAGTTTCATCCCACATCCATGGGATGGCTTGGCAAATATCACAAAAGACAGAAATAGTTTAACTATTGAAGGGGCTCTGGGAACACTGATACACTATTACACTGATGTTTTTAAAAATAAGAAACTATGAACTTTTATTATATATAGCTTCTTAACAGTATATAAACTAACACAACAGTAACAAAGTTCCCCAGCTTGCCTGCATCCCCTTTCAAAACTCCTTCTGAGGAGGTTAACATTGAAACTGAACTGGTCAGTTTGGTGTTAAATCTTAACTCTTAGGAAAGCAGCATGGAAGAGTAGAAAGGGGATCTAGGTTTGAATCCCAACTTTGAATACTTGCTGGCTAATTGATCTTTGGCAAGCCATTTAAACTTCCAGGACCTGTCTTCTCATCTGGAAAACAGGAGTAAAGAACTAGATGGTCCCTGAGGTTTCTTCCATTTCTGTACCTGTGGCTCTTGGCAGACAGGTGGTAGACAATAGCAAAAGAATGAGGCTTACGTTGTCCAACAAAGCCAATATATTTGTTTATCTATGCTTTGTTGTTATAAAGAAAGGTTCTTTGATAGGGGAAGGAATCATTGGGAAGTGACAGCAACGTAAAAAAAA
>JAQQSU010005386.1:0-13812 GCA_028627135.1 Pseudochirops cupreus | reverse complement strand
GCCTGCAGGCCACAGGCGGGAAGATGCAACGCTGAGGCGGGTGCCAAACCTCTGCCTTTTCGCTTTTCCACTCTGGAGGCCTTCTGGCTGGACTGCTTATCTCCCCCTTTCACAATTCCCATTCACAGCTGCCGCTAATCCGCTCACCTGAAGCTCCTGAGCTCCTCCCGTCCAGCCGCCCCCTGGGGCACAGCCGCGGCTTCAGGCCAGGCTGGTTTCGGTTCGCAGTGCTGATATAGTTCCACGTAGCCGAGCTGACTTTAGTGGGAAGTATCTTTGTGTGCGTTTTGGAGTTCCAGGATTGGTTTAGAGTCCTATTTTATGGGTATTTTGGGGTGGCTATGTGAGAGCTGCGATGTGTTGCTGCTGCTACGCTGCCATCTTGGCTCCGCCCCTCCAATTATAAATGAACTTAGTCAGTCACTTATCTAATATCTAAGTATCAGTAAGTATCATTAGTCACTAAATACAATCATTAGAAAAATTACCCAAACCCTCCAACCCTTGGTCACTAGTAAACTTCAATTTCATCATAGCATTCAATATTCAAGGAGAGGCCTTTTCTTCATCTTGACTCAGGGTGGTCTCTCAGATTCATGAAGACATTGCACATTTTATATGGTTAGTTTAATGGCACCTAAGCTCTGGCAGTCCCTATCAACCCAGAAAGCTTCAAGTATGGTGGTCCTGGTGATGGATTGCCTGCCTGTTGTCCAACTGAACCAGTCAAGCTAAATTTCAAGAAGTTCATTAGATTGAATTCAAAGAGATGAATCTAAGGCTATGAATCTTACAGACACTTAGAAGACTATCACTAATTATTAGATGGATTGCAATCCACATGTTGAAAAAGAATAGCCAAAATATTCAATATTTGCAAAGTTCTTTACATATGTTATCTCATTTGATTCTTAGTACAACTCTGTAAATTAGAAACTATTGTTATCTTCTCTTTGCAGATAAGGAAAGAGTTTGAGAATTTAGTAAGGTGCTCCTGACTTCAAGTTCAATTATATTAAACCTTCCACTTGCTTGGGGAGGATCTGTGGGACAAGAAGCAGCTTGGAGAGTATTATGGCACATCTCAGTTTACAAAGTACTTTTCATCTTCTAATTCACTTGATCTTTAATAACTTTGTGAGGTAGGAAGTATGAGTATTATTGTATTCATTTTTCACATGAGTAAACTGGCATTGAGAAAGGTAAAATAACTGACCCGACAACATCTTATAAATGGCAGAATAACACAATAACTCAGGTATTTTGAGAAAAAATCAACGTCTTCTTTCTACTACTCTGAGTTGAAATCTCCATCAAATGGAGAGAGTACTCACACCAGTGAAATAACAGATGTATTCAAACATCAAGATCAACCTAAAAATTCATAGATTACCTATTAGATTGCTCACCACATATTTTGAACACACTTCTAGACTTGTTTAGTGATCTTTCATGAGTGGCCTATTCTGAGTTTAATACTAGAGTTTTACATGTGGTTTCAAAGAATTTTTTTTTAGGTTGTATAAAACTTTTTGTACTACAAGTCTTTACTGGGATTTTCTCCTTCCTTTGAAACCTCCCTTGTGATGAAGAAATATAGACAACAAAATAATTAGATCTGACAGTGTGTACAAAATGTTGCTCAGCCTCCCATTTCTCTACCAAGAGCAGGGCAGTATGTTCTACCATGTGGTCTTCAGGACAGAGACAGATCATTATTATAATGATAATTCATCTGCCTTCTGTTTTTTTCATTTATATTCATGCAGTCTGTATTTTGTTTTGCTATTTTTCCCTTTTCATTGCAACATTTTATAAAAATCAGTTACATCAATGAATAATTCTGTGCCAGTCACTTTGACTAGGCACTGGGGACACTAGAAAAAGATAGACCCTGCCCTCAAGAATTTTCTATTTGTCTAGAGATGTCATATGGTTACTGAAATGTAAATATAAGATAAATCACACATAAATACATAGAGTTTTGAGGGGCAGGAAGGATGAGGTGAACAAATAACAACTTGGGTAATCAGGACAGGTTACATATGAGCAGAATCTTGAAAAGAGATAGAAGTAACAAGAAGTCAACATGAGAAGTAAGAGTGTTTGAAGCATGGGGAATACAAGAGCATAGAGAAAGGAGAAGGTATGTGCTGTGCTTGAAAAAATAAGCGGACAATTTTGACTAGGGAGCAGAAGGGGAAATAATTTGTAGTTAACCTGAATAGAGAAGTTGAAACCAGATCGTGATGGGTCTTAAATATTAAACAGAGGTTTATCATTTCTCCCAAAGTCAATGGGGAGCCAAGAAAGCTTGAGGAGAGAAATGACAAATCATGCCATGCTTCACTGCATCTCCTAGAAATCATTTTCATTACATTCAATTTGCTCCAGTACTCCCCATATGATGGATTCTGATTTTGTTTCCAGTTTTGGTTTTTTGGGGTTGGGGTTGTGGGGTGGGGTTGGTTACACAAAAGAAGCTGCTATAGATGTTTTGGGATCTATGGGGTCCTTCTTCCTTCTTTAAAAAACTTCCCTAGGGTACATGCCTAACAGAGAGTTATGCCATAGAAATTGCCAAAAATAAAAAATAGACTATTTCCTTCCAAATAAGAAAGCTGGACAAAAATCATTTTTCTATTGATCGAATTTTAGCTGCTCTTCTATTACAAGGTTTGATTGTGAATATACATAAATTCACAAATACTGAGTAAACACTACATTGTGAAATCTAATATTTTGCCACAGTAGAGAAGACATAGGATACATATTTTAAAAGATAATCAAATGACAATGTCATGGTATTATAATGAAAGAAACACTATTGTTTCTCTCTTTCATTTGGAATACCAGTCTCAGGGGAAAAGAAGTCTGATTTTCTCTTATTAATTCAAACACAAGTTAATACAATGACATTTACATTGAAAGCCCTGCTCAGGACAAGAGATGTAGTACTATGGGCCCCTTGGGAGTCAACACCCATTGTTTTAAAAGCATTTGCAAGTGTGTCTAGGAAGAAACAATCTGTAATGAGTCTAGCAGCAAATTCTTAGGAAAGACAGAGCAAAGTCTTCTTGCTTCCCTACCAAGATTAACACAAACTGAAATCAACTTAGAGTTGATTTATATTTTATCTCCCTTTAATGTAATACAGTAAACACTTAACTTCTCTAGTAATTATCAGTTAATAAGGAGTTTCTCATAAATGAACTTCCCAACCAACTGAAACAATTAAGCAAAGAAACTTCTTTTATTTTGGCCATTTTCTAGAAAGATTTTATATGCTTCCTTGCCTTCTCAAGCAAGAAATAATAGAAATTATTGTACCCTTTAAAAATTTTATTACTAAGAGTCACTATTGTAAATTATTATCCTGTCCTATAATAACTGCATTCAGGATCCAGTGATGCGCAAAATTATTTGGCCTTTGACTAAATGGCCGCAGTTTGCTGTACTTTTGAAGGTCTGATCTCTGCTTTTTAAGTCCCTCTGTCACTTCTAATTGCTGTCATCATTCCAGTCTCTAGTAGTTGCATTTTCATTGGCTGCTTCTTTCTAATCTATGGAGAATAAAATATGGCAGTGCATTAAAATGTTGGAAAATATGAGTAAATAGCATCTAAGTAAGAGTTCAAGAGGCTCTAGTAATAGGAAGGTGCATGGATTTAATAAATGGAGGTCTGTTTTGCTACTCTAAGACCTTCCAGGCTTGCTTCTGGGTAGTTAGCTGCCTTCCAGGATATGGAGTTGTCATATCACGATGCTTTGGGCCTACTGTACCCTGAAACATCACACATTCTTCCTTCTTTAAAAAAATCCGAGGATCAGACTGTCTGTTGGTGCTCCCACTTTGTGTTGCTGTTGTACTTACTGTCTTTGTTAAGCTTTTCTATGGCTCTGACTGTTCATCAGAAACACTTACATAAACTTTCTGATTCTCAGTATGCCTATTTAAAGGCTTGAGTGTTTAAAAGAAGACATTATAGAGAAACCAAAAAGGAAAAAAAATTATAGAAGCGTTATATATTAATACTTCTCTTACAATTTAAATATAGACAACTAGGCCTGATTCTTTCTTAGTTGCTTCTTCATTCCTGAATGAGGCTTTCTCGTGGGTCTTCTCAGTCCTATCTGAGCTAAGTGGAAGATCATTTCAAGTGTTCTCCCTGCTTGATTCATTTTGACTGTCAAATATGTTGATAATCTCAGTCTGACTAGGATGTATTTCCCTATCAATAACTCTAGGTAGGCCAGTTTGCCTAAGCATGCAAATGACGTCTTTATCATCTCTTTTTGCCTGTTCCTTCCCTACTAAGATATATCCTTGAATTTCACATCCCATTCAACCAACCATTCTGACCATCTTGTCTTATGTTATGCCCTGCCACTGCTGTATATATCCACTCTGCCCTTCATCCCCCTCACCCTCAGTTTCTACCTTTTCCTCTGAAAACAGGAATCAAAACAATATTATCATTGTTTGCTGAAAAGGATGTGTCAATTGAGCAATGTGTCAAGTTACCATCCCTATGAGTCCCCAAACATTCCCTTCACTAACCAGTACTCCTGTATATGCATTGTCTTGCCAGAGGTGGGTAAGCTGCAGTCTCCAGGACACATGTGGCCCTCTAGGTCCTTAAGTGCAGCTCTTTGACTAAATCCAAACTTCACAAAATAAATCTCCTTAATAAAAAGATTTGTTCTGTAAAACTTGGACTCAGTCAAAACGCTGCATTCAAGGACCCAGAAGGCCCACATGTTCCCCACCACTGGTCTTTCTCTATTAGTATACAAATTCCTAGAGGGTAAGAATAGTTTCATTTTTGAATTCAGATCACTGACACATAATAAACATTTAGTTTATTGAGTAATATATTGACTAGAGTGCTAGACCTGGAGTCAGGAAGTTTTTGGTGTAAAGTCATTTCAGTCATGTCTGACTCTCTGTGACTCCATTTGGGGTTTTCTTGGCAAAGATGCTGGAGTGGTTTGCCATTTCCCACTCCAGCTTATTTCATGTAGAGGAAACTATGGCAAACAAAGTTAAGTGACTTGCTCAGGACTTGCTCAGCTAGTAAATGTCTGAGGCCAGATTTGATCTCAGGTCTTCCTGACACTCTATCCACTGTACCACCTAGCTGTCCATGGAGTCAGGAATACCTGAGTTCAGAGCTGATCTCAGATACTAGCTGTGTGACCCTGGGTAAGTCACTTAACCTCTGTCTCAGTTTCCCATCTACAAAATTGGAATAATAATAATACCTGCTTTCCTTGGTTGTTGTGAGGATTAAATGAGACTTTTAATAGTGAAGGACAACAACTAACCAATTAAGTTGCTAATGCACATGTCTCATAGCCTCCTTCCCCAGGGGAATAGGTGTCTCTAAAATTCAGACTTGAAACATAAAAAAAGTATTGACGATAGATAGGAAGAGAAAGGCCTCTTTTCTCCTAATTTCAATAAAAGCCACATGTGACATGATACATATACATAGAGTAGGTAACTGATTTATCAATCATTATGATTATAGACCAGTATAATTGAAATACTGGACTAAAATGTATTTTACCTTAATGAATCATTCCGTAATTATAGCAGGATACTTTGTTACTGAGTTAATTAGTAACTGTAATAGCTATTTTACTTTAATGGAACAATAAAATAATTATGGGAGAAAATAAAAATTGGCATCTATATTATTGAATACATCAAAAATTACTGAAATATAGAATTTTAAGAGATCTGTGAGGTACATACATATATACATGCATTCATATTTTATATATTATACACACACATACACACACACATTGTTTCTTGCTCTGGTCTGTATGAATATATCTATGGAAGGTCACAAGGAAGAGATAAAAAAAAAAAACAAAAAACAAAGCCAGTACATTAAACAATCCAATACTTTAAGGCTATTTACCATGTAGATATTGGCAGATAGATAAAGAGAAGAAACTACACTGGGAGATAGATAGAGATTCACATGGGAAGATTGTGGTGGAGGTTTATTGCCTCAAATGAAGTAGAACACAGATAAGACATTTAGCATGACACAGAAGAATATTTTACCTGCCAAGGCTCAAAGCAAATCCTTGACAATGGTTACCTGAAAGGACCAGGCGAGTAGAATTACTATTCAGGGTTATACTATAATTATAAAAGTAGTCAAAATATTTTAGAAGTAATGAGGGTCAAAGTTTTGGTGGTAAATGTGAGACTCAAAAAGAAATTAACGTAGAATAGTAGTCTTGGAAAGCAGTCTCAGTATGACCTTTTAAATTTACAGATGAAGAAATCTAGCCCCAGAATTACTGAAGGTCATATTAAATTCACGCAACTTTTGCCTTTTAAAGAGTGGATACAATTAAATTTCGATCATATCGATCAGCCCAATTTCACCGTTCATCATTACTAAAAGGAAAAACAATTTTATGATTTCTTGGCAAATGTTTCTAAAACATAGGTGGGTAAAGAGGATAGAAATATGCATAAATGGAATATTGTAAATACCAACCAAGCAGCCACTTCATGGTGGGGCTTGGCAATACACTAAAAGGAGGGGCTTAGGCTCAATTAGCATTCTATTTCCATTACAAGAGGAGGAAAGGGAACATTTTTTGTTTGCTTTATTAGGGGTCAAAAATTTAAACTCCTAACATTAATTGCATATGGGGGGAGATTATTTCTCTAGTGCAAAATTTGGGGCCATTCAGTTTCATAAATTGACACCCATGTGGCTTTAAAATACTGATCCTTGAGGGAGAAGGCAGCTGGGTGGCCCAGTGAATAGAGCATCAGCCCTGGAGTCAGGAGGATCTGAGTTCAAATCTCATCTCAGACACTTAACACAAAAAAACTAGCCATGTGACCTTGGGCAAGTCATTTAACCCCAATTGCCTTACCTTCCCTCCTCCAAAAAAAAATACTGACCCTTTCTAGAAATATGATATAAGCTGCCTTTGCATTTCTTCTTTTCTTATTCATTTTGTTAAATATTTCCCAATTACATGAAAAAATTAACAATTATCTTTTAAATTTTTGAATTCTAAATTCTCTTCCTTCCTCCCACCTCTCCTCCCTCCTTGAGAAAGCAAACATTATAACAATTATACATATGAAGTCATGCAAAAAAATACTTCACATTTCTACTAAAAATAAATAATTTCTAAATATATGGACATAGTACATTAACCTACACTTATACACTCATTTATTCAACAGAGAGGCCATATAGAATAGTGGAATATGTGAATTTGAAGTGTACAAACCTGAGTTGAAATCCAGTTATTAGTGTATGACTATCGGTAGAGTTAATCAACTCAATAACAAGAATTAATTAGAGCAGTAACGTCTAGGGTAATTAGGTGATACAGGGCCTGGAGTCAGAAAGACTCATCTTCAGGACTTCATATTTGGCCTCAGACACTTACTAGTAATGTGAGTACCTGCTTCAATTTCCACATCTCTTAAATGAACAGGAGAAAAAATGGCAAACCACTTCAGTATCTTTGGCAAGAAAACCCCAAATATGGTCATGAAGATTCGGACATAACTGAAAAGTGACTGAATAACAACAACAACATCGTGAAACGTCAGGAAAGGCAGAATGGAGCCAGACTGTGAAGTGTTTTAGATGTCCAGCTGAGTAGTTTGTACCCTAGGAGCAATAGGTAGCTACTGAAAATTCTTAGCAGAGGACTGATAATCAGACCTGGGCTTCATTTTGGCTCTTGTATGGAAGATAGATTAAGGCTGTTTCTTCATCCAGTCAATGGGGATAATAATATGTATACCACCTACCTTAGAGTTATTATGAAGAAATCGATTTGTAAATCTTCAAGTGCCTTATTATTTTACAACAAATATTGAAGACCTTTTTATATGTAGGGAACTATATTTGGCACTGAGTACACAACGAGTAAGAAATATGTTTCTCCTCCAGAAAAATCATAATGTTGTATAAAAGATAAGACATGAATGAAAATAATTATAGAAAAATTAAGCATGTTATAAGTGACTGCATGGTACAGACAATAAGTGCAATAGATGTTTATAGGCTAGAGAGATCACTTCTGGCTGGAGTGATCAAGAAATATTTCTCCCCAAAATGTGGCATTTCAGTGAAATTCAACAAAGATTTTTACTAGAACTACTATGGGCACTGCCCCCTAAGAAGGCTCTACAGGATTGGAGGAGAGGGAAGTGATGAGTTATGCTCTGCATTGTGGATAGGAGGACATGCATGAAAGAAATCCCAAATAATTGGGGTATTGGAGCATTTTAGAATAGGACTCAAAGAAGCAAATGACATTTAGAGACTTCAGCATCAATGAAAAGTAGAAGAAAACCAAATGTGTCAGGACTAATATGTTTCTTGGCATTTGCAACATTGCAGGATATTAAAGTCAAGATGGAACCTAGAGATGAATGAATTATCAAAAATGTATTGTCTATTCTGTCCTAAGCAATGGATGTCTGGATGTCAAAATTAAAGAGCCTATGCATGAATTCAAGGAAATAACATTTTATAGGACCTAGGACTGAGCATTGCAGTAAGGATCATTGTAGGAATTGAAAATCATGTAAAAGGCATGGAGGTACAAAAGTGCAACATTTTTTTAGAAGACAACAACTAAGGAGTTTGGTTATATGGGAGGATTCTTGAATGGGAATGTTGCTTTAAAGTTAAGGCCAGATTATGGAAGGCTTCAAATGTCAGGAAGAATTTAGTCTTTCTTAATCCAAATACTCTCTTGATTTTTCCAGGTTTTTGGTTTCCTCATCATTTCCCTGCTCTCTTTAAGCTCCACAGAAGATCATATAGTGGAGCTGAATTTCTCTAGAGATTAAACATGAATACAATTTTCTAAGGTCACTTTGCTCTACAGAAAAGACAAAGGAGATGAATAGGGGATACAAAAGGTAAGAGTTCCAGGTGAGTTATATTTGCAGCTAAGGGGTGGTAGCATTTGTGGTCCTACAGTTTAATTGAGGCCAGTACTCCCCATCCCTTAGTCTGATTGTGGATCCTGGGCAAAGACTCCAGAGATAGCCCTTGACCTCAGAATGGTGGAATAGACAGTGTTTCCATATAAAAGCACTCATTCGTGTCTGTGAAGCACTAAGTCAGAAGACTGGATTGGGAGAGTTAAGATCTTTTTAGACACAGCAACATTCTTCTGTTGGGAAGGTTTATGTTGTTGTTGCTCATTTCATATTCATGTTGGTAAATAGACTGGAGGAATTAAGATACTATATTCTAGATTTCTATTTTGTTCATTTCTATTCTGCTTTTAGAAAATGCCCTCTAGTCTCACGTGTGAGTAATCACTTAGGAGAATGCAAATTGGGAAGATTTAGAGTTTCAATGTGATGGGAATAAATAAGCTAGGGATTATTGTCAAGAATATCCATACAGGATACAGGAAACTTGATTAGAGCGCAAGATGGAAAATGTAGGCCCCATTCATGCATGATGTAAGAGACTGAAAGGGGATTGGGACATAGAGCAACAAGTCTTACAGGTACCTATGCAGAGGAAAGAAATTAGAGCAACTTGAGCATGAAGAATCATCTGGTATTGATTTATGCAAAAATTGTACCCTAATATTTTAGCCCTGTGCCAGCATAAAGGATAGGAGCTTCACCCTTAGGCGGTACATGAAGAACTAGTTGCTGCTGTCTGGGTAGACATGTACTTTGCCTCTTGTTCTTTATACACAGAGAATGGGGATCCTTTGAAGGCCTATGGAGACAGATTGACAGGATTACAGCTTTAACTGGATTTTTTTTTCTTAGAAGAAAAACAGCTGGAGTAGGAGGGTAGGGAGTGCAAAGGGCAATTCCATCGTTGGTATGATCACACAGGAAGAAAAGGTCAGTTTTCTCCACCTCTACCAAACCACCTCCCTCCATGCTTCACCATTCCCAGATTAAGAGAGAGGTTGTGTTCAGGAGAAGGACAATGAGGAGTTTTGTGAATATTCATGGCAAAGGGCAGTGGTTACTCTGGGAAGGAAAGTCCACCTACCCCCCAACTAAACAGGAAAACATAACCTCCCTATACCCTAAAAATAGCCTTTGTTCAGCAAAATGACTCTGGACATCATCACAATGGTGAAGTAGTAGCATTAATATGGTAGTGGAATAAGGGGATGGACTGGAGAGGAGTAATTCCTAAGATAAAGAGTATATTTAGAAGGATATTGTAAGAATCTAGATGTGTGACAATAAAGACTTGCACTGGGTATTAGAATTGGAATGAAAAGGAAAAGATGGAGAAATTGCAAAGGAATAACTGAAAAGACTTGGCAGCTAATTAGGCATAGATTACTCATCTATTATCATAACTTATTAAGGTATAATTTTTACTCATTTGTCAAAGGATAACTATCTGTACCCATCCTATTTATATCACATTTTCCATCTTTATGACCCATTTTGTAAACATTAAACAAATTAAAATGAATTTCTCACAAACTTGATTTCTGGCAATTAAGAAAAATTAATGAACAGTGAAATTTTATTTGGGCAATTGCTTGTCTGAGGTAGCTGGGGGAGTTGAAAAGGGAATGCTTACTTTACCTAAAGAAATTGTTTGTTATTTTGAAATAGTGTATTGGCTGTTAAACTGAAAATCATAAACAAACAAAAGAAAAGAAAGTCAGCATTTTACGTCTTACTCCGGAGGGGGAAAAAAGTAATAACACTGGGCCTTCAATAGCAAGTCCAATAATACTCCAATAGTTCTTGCTATATTATTGTCCATTATTTGTTAAGACTTCAGCTATGAGATTTTTTTTCATTATTCATAACATTTATTACTGGCATAGGATGCAAGAAATACAACATCAAAGACAGGTTCTAAAATCTCTTTTAAAAAAAGGCAATAGAGCAAAATGAGTGTTTTCTAGGTGTTCCATTACATTTGGTGATTTACTTGAAATTTTTTATTTATAATCTTACCAATTATATTTTTAAAATTAGAGTAAAATATAATAGTGTCTTGAATGAACTTCTCCTAAAACTCAAAAATTCACGCAATCAATCCAAATGCCCAATTTTGTTTCCAAAATAACCACAAGAAAAAAGTAATGGTCAAAATTATTAAAGGGCTAGCACTTAAAGACAGAACAAATATGAACATTACATGGCTTCAACATTGGGGAAATATCATATTTAGGAACAGAAGAGGGAGGGTCTACATGGAAAAAATGACAAAAAATGATTTGAAGGTAAAGAGTTCCAAATCAGAGTGTTTTTATACAAAGTTTCAAATCAGGAAAGATTTAAATTTCTTTTTATTTTTTCTTGATATAATTTCATGAATCTGCTATTAAAATGATATTTCTGGATTGGCAACTATTATTATATGAAAAATATATTATATGAATTATTATATATTATATATGAGATTATTATATTTTTATGGATTATATTATATGAATATATTATATTCATTATTATATGAAAAATATACATTTATAATACCAATGTTATACTTTGGGGACATACATTTCAGGAGTTAATACTTATTTAAATGTTCTTTATGCATAGTTCAGATGCATCATATAATTGCCTGAAGAGTCATCTTTAAGGATGCTTTAAGATTTATGAAATTATTGGTTTTTAGACAGATTGAAAAAACCAAAAATATTCCCCAAGACATTATATAAATGAGTGAAGTAATCAACATGGGCTTAGGAACACAGAAGAGGTTCTTAGCACTTCTGTGTAATCATTGTCCTAATTGATCAGAGTAGCAAGAGTTATTATAGAGGGAAACAAATTAATAATTCACTCTGCATATGTTTAGAAAGAAAAATCATTTCAAAAATAAATTCCCTCTGTCAAAATAAATGAAAAGCAAAACTCGTGAATAAAAGCAATATAAGTAATCTTCAAAATTTATTAGTTACTTATGAACAATATTTCACTAAGATTTAGCCATGGTGGTTAAGCCAAATAGTTATTTCAAAGTCATATAGAGACATATGGAAGGATTCTTAGAGGTCATCCGATCCAACCCCTTCATTTTACAAATGTGGAAACTAGAGCCCAAGCCTTATAAATAGCTTATCCAAGGTCCCACAGGGAGTAAGTGGTAAAGCTGGGATTTGAATCCTTGTCCTCTTGACTCCAAATCCAGTGGAAAAGAAAACTTACTACACCCAAAGGTCATTTTGGTTAAACATTTTTTTTTAATTTATACATTAACAAGCAAAGTAGTCACTTACCTTTTTCAAAAAGATGGGGCACTTTTTGTTTGGAGCCTTGCACGTAATCTCAGAATCAGTTGCTCTATGGTTCATTTTGCTGAACTACTTTTTATCTCTCTTTTTAAAATTCCTTTTAACTCAATGGGCATGAGGTTGGAAAGAGATACAAACAGAAATAAAGCTAGTGCAAAAACAAAATATTTCAATAAATATGTCAATTTTAAAAATTAAATTAAATTATTATTTTTAAAATCAATACAAGGATAGAGAAGCAAATATTTCTTTGTCACTTGGAGACATAGGTAGCTTGACTAGATCACCTTTCACTCTTTGAATTGGCAATCTCATTATGGAAGTCTCTCAACTCTCGAGGACAACACACACATACACACACACACATACACACACACACACACACACTTTTTTGAATGTAACTTTTGAAATAATGTTTTTGAAGAAAAGGCAATGAATCTTAAACTTTTCAGACAACAATGGGCATATCTGTACATCCTAAGGTTTAATTTTTTTGTGATATATAACTAGCACATTGCCAAAGACAGCTATTTAATACCTAATTTGTGTCTTTAGAGCAAGAAAATGGGAAAATTAATTTCCATTATGAAGGAAAATCATTCCCAGACCTAGTATCATTTTCCATGGAAACAATTAGCATACAATGATGACTTTTAAATTTCAAGATATAGACTCATATAATGACCACAAACAATTTAACAATTCTAATGTTATTAAGAAATTGCCTACACTATTCAACCAGGTAAATAAGGACCCATTATACATTTCGATTTAAATTCTGTCACTGTTTGAAAGGACTAAATTACCACATTGTTAACAAAATCCAATTTCCTTACATAAAAGCCAAAATAGGTATTAAAATCCATTTATGTTTCTAGCATAAACGGGAAAGAAAAACAATGTTCTTTTCAACGTATTCCCTTGATCCCTTACCATCTGTAAGAGAAGCCTAATATGAAAGGACTTGTCTTTCAACATCAATCTCCTAACATTAGAGATGAAATTAAGAAACTTCTGTCAGATCACAGCTGTCTGTATTTGATGAGAGTTGTTGTGATAAGGCATGAAATTAAAAGTAGGCAACACTGTCTGGAATTATTGCCCAAATACTGGCAATGAGACTGAAAATAAGAGTTTGACGATGAAAATATACATTAGGGTGGACACTCCTGACAAAGCAGAATAAAGCTTTAGATAAACATTTACTGGGCGAATTCATGTAAATATTAGCTTTTTTTTAAAAATTGTTGTTGCTGTTCTTGTTCCTTCTTAATTTAAGCCTGGGAATGAGAGTATATGAAACAATATAATAGTATAATAATAAAAAGCCAATTAAATGTCCAGAAATAGATATAAAAATATTAAATAGATATAGGTATAAATCTACCCAGTAAGTATAGATATGTTTGTCAAATAGATATGGATATAAATTTATCAAATAAATATTAATATAAATCAAATCTGGGGGTTTTCCTCTAGAAATCCAATAACATACTGTATGTATGCGAGAATATTGATCTCAGATATTAGGGTAAGAGATACATAGTA
>JAQQSU010005385.1:0-13812 GCA_028627135.1 Pseudochirops cupreus | reverse complement strand
AAAAATATTATTATTATTATTATTATTATTATTATTATTATTATCTACATGCAACTGGGAATTAAGACACACAGGCACTGGGGTAGGGAGATCCATCCTGCCCTGCCAGAAAGTCAGAGGGGGAATGTGGGAGGATATAGGAGAGAGCAGATTGGGGGAGGGGGTATACAGTGGGATTGCTGTTTTGGGGTGGGGGGTAGGGGAAAGACAGGGAGAAAATTCATAACTCAAAATCTTTTGGAAATGAAAGATGTAAACTAAAAATCAACATAAAAGTTAATTTTTATTTTTATTTATTTATTTATTTTTGCTTTATGGAGGGCAATTGGGGTTAAGTGATTTGCCCAAGGTCACACGGCTAGTTTTTTTTGTGTGTGTTAAGTGTTTGAGGCCGGATTTGAACTCAGGTCCTCCTGACTCCAGGGCTGGTGCTCTATTCACTGTGTCACCTAGCTGCCCCTAAAAGTTAATTTTTTAAAAAAATTTAAAGATAGTTTTAAAAAAAAGAGGGTTGTGAAATATATAACCAGATAAAAGGAAAAGAGAGGAACTAATAAAGAACACCCTAAAGAGGAAGGAGTAACAAATGAGAAAATAGGATCAGAGATGAGAAGAAGAAGAAAGAGAGAGTGTGTGTGTGCATATATAGATATATATGAAATTGAAGGAACATAATACAGTTTACAGCAAAAGAGGAGAAAGATCACAACAAAAAAGTTTTAGGGACAAAGAAAAATATAAACCTAACTTTTATAACCTTAAATCTGAATGAACTGAGGCAGCTAGGTGGTGCAGTGAATAGAGCACCAGCCCTGGAGTCAGGAGGACCTGAGTTCAAATTTGACCTCAGGCTCTTAACACTTACTAGCTGTGTAACCTTGGGCAAGTCACTTACCCCAATTGTCCTGCCTTCCCCCTCCAAAAAAAAGCAAAAAAAAAAAATTGCGTGAATTAAACAAAACAATAAAATGAAACAGAGTGACAAATTAGATAAGAAAGCAAAACCCTAAATTCTGTTGCTTACTGGTAACACATTAAAAAAGATGGACACAAAAAAAACCCAAAAGGATGGGAAAAGATTTGGATCAAGTGAATCCAAAATATTCAAAAGTTGCCATCATGCTAACAAAGCAAAAATAAATATTAAAAAACTAAAAAGGTATAAACAAGAAAAATGTATTATATTTTGAAAGGAACCATAGACAACAAAACAATATCTGGGGAGAGGTTTAAAAATTAAATATTCCATATGCCTTAGCTTCCAAATTCACAAAGGAAACATCTGAGCTTCAAGAAAACGTAGACAGTAACACAACACTGAAAGGAGGCCTAAATATCTATCAGTTTTAGATAAACCTAACAAAAAGATAAACAAAATGAAAATATTGGAAATAACTTTCAGAAGAAAGAAATTTTAGAAATAGAAATTTTAGAAAAATTGACTATGTACTGGGGGACAGAGATATTCCAAATAAATGAAGGATAAAGGAAGATGAGAACTTTACACCACATAAGTCCTAGAGTTTTTGGTGCCTGAAAAGTCTATTTGTTCTGGGAGGGAGAGTTGGAACCCCTGAAAGCAACTGTCACCTGGAAGAGTAGGAGAGCAAGGAACTAGAGTAGGGATTGCCAGGTAAATGTAGAATAAAAAAAGCTCAACAAGAGAGGGTATAGATGGGTGGGGAATGAGCAGAAAAAGAAGAAACAATCAACACATCTTCTACAGACTATATAACACAGTAAGAATAGAAACTGGTTCAGGACCACAAACAAAAAATAGAGACCCACAGACAGACATAATAATGAAATCTTAAATAATGTGGGGGCTAAGGAACAAATGACAAAAACGATAAAAATGTAAAAGAAAACACTGAATGAAAATAGCATATTAAAATTTCTGGGTTTCACACAAATAAAATCAGATCTAACTAATTGGAAAAACATCAATTGCTCATGGCTGGGTGGAGCTAATAAAATAAAAATGACAATTTTACCTAAATTAAATTACATATTTAGTTCCATACCAATCAATCTACCCAAAAATTTGTTTATAGAGCTAGAAAAAAATAGTCACAAAATTCATTTGGAAGAAGAAAAAGTCCAAAATATCAAGGCAATTAAGGAAAAGAAATGCTAGGGAAGGTGGCCTAGCCTTACCAGATTTTAATCTGTATTACAAAGCAGCAGTCATCTAAACTACTTGATACTGGCTGAGGAACAGAGTAGTGGATCAATGGAATAGATTGGGTACAAAAGACTCAATAGTCAATGATTATAGTACTATACTGTTTGGTAAACCCAAAGACCCCAGTTTCTGGGATAAGAACTCACTATTTGACAAAAACTGCTGGGAAAATCAGAATATAGTATGGCAGAAACTGAGCATAGACCATCATCTAACGCCATACACCAAAATCAAGTGTAAATGGGTGCATGATCTAGGTATAAAAGCTGATACTATAAGCAATCTGGGGAAGCCAGGAATAGTTTGCCTGTCAGATTTATGGAGTAGGAAAGACTTTATGACTAAAGAAGAGTTAGAGAGCGTTATAAAATGCAACATGGATAATCTTGATTACATTAAATTGACAAGTTTCTGTACAAACAAAGCCAATGTAACCAAGATTAAGAGGGAAGTGGGAAACTGGGAAAGAATTTTTATAACCACTGTCTCTGATAAAGGCCTCATTTCCAAAATTTACAGGGAATTAAGTAAAATCTCTAAGAATACAAGTCATTACCCAATTGATAAATGGTCAAAGGATATGAACGGGCAATTTTCAGAGGTAGAAATTAAATATATCTATAAGCATATGAAAAAATACTCTAAATCACTATTGATTTGAGAACTGCAAATCAAAACAACTTTGAGGTACGACATCTTACCAGCCAGATTGGCTAAGATGACAAAGCAGGAAAATGACAAATGCTGGAGAGGATGTGCAAAAATTGGAACATTAATGCATTGTTGCTGGTGTTGTGAACTGATTCAACCATTCTGGAGAGCAATCTGGAACTATGCCCAAAGGGCTACAAATAATTGCATACTGTTTGACCCAGTAATACCCCTTCTGGGGTGGTATCCCAAAGATATCATAGAAGTGGGAGGAAGACCCATATGCACAAAAATATTTATTGCAGCTCTCTTTGTGGTGGCAAAAAACTGGAAATTAAGGGGATGCCCATCAATTGGGGAATGGCTAAACAAGTTGTGGTATATGAATGTAATGGAATACTATTGTACTATAAGAAATGGGGAGGAGACAGTCTTCATATTCACCCTGAAAGGCCTATACTAACTGATGCTAAGTGAGAAGAGCAGAACCAGGAAAAATTTGTACACAATCACAGACACATAGTATGTGTGATGACCAGCTTTGACAAACTGGATTCTCCTCAGCAATGCACAGTTATAAGACATCTCTAAAAGTCTTAGGATGGAAGGAGATGTCTACATTCAGATAAAATCTAGAAAGAACAGAGTTCAAATGGAGACTGAAGCAAACTACACACTCTCGTTCTTTTCCATGTTTGATTTTGTTTCTTCTTTCCCATTGTTCATTCCATCGGTTATAACCCTTCTATACAACCAGACTAATGTTCAATATGAAAGTATTTGCAGATCCTATACTTGATTGCATGCTGCCATGGGGGGGAGGAGGGGAGAAAATTTGAAACTCAAGGAATTGTAGAACTGAATCTTGTAAACTAAAAGTAAATAAACAAATCAATTTAATAAAGAAAATTTCTGGGATACAACTAAAGCAGTTCTCAGGAGGGAAAATTATATCTTTATGCTCATACATTAACAAAACAGAAAAAGAAAATTAATACACTGAATATGCATTTAAGAAATCAGAGAATCAAAAAATAAACTTAAAATGATCACAAAGGAGAAGATATTAAAAATTAGAAGGGAAATAGATAATTGGAATCAAAAAGTCATAGAAAATATTAAAAATTAAAAGCTAGTTTTTTTGTAAAAGCTAAAAACTGATAAACACTTAGTTAATCTGATTTTTAAAAGACAGAAGAAAATCAAATCAATAAAATATCAAATGAGCAAGATGAAATCAAAGAAAAACCAGAAGGAATAAAAACAATAATCACAATGTATCATGTACAATTGTATGCTAACAAAACTGAGAATGAAAGAAACAGAGGAATACTTTCAAAAAATAAAAAATACCCAGACCATCAGAAGACCAGATAGATATCTTAAATAACCCAATCTCAGAAAAGGAAATAGGTCTAATTATAAAGTATCTAACAAAAAAATTCCTGTACCTGACAGATTGATGGGAGAATTCTATCAAACTTTTAAAGAAACCACACTTCACATATTATCCTCAAAAACTGAAAAATAAAGAGCTCAACTAGAATCTATTTTAGGAGACAAATATAGCCCTAATACCTAAATCAGAGGAAGGTAAAACTCAGAAAGAAAACTATAGGCCAATACCATTAATAAATATTGATTCAAATTTTTAAAATCCTATAGACAGATTACAGCAATTTATACAAGGAATCACTTATGACCAAGTGGGATTTATACAAGGGATACAAGTATGGTTCAACATTAGGAAAACAATCAATATAATTAATCATATTAAAATGCAAAACATTCCATACCACAGGATCATCTTAAGAGAAGCATAAATAGCAGTTCACAAAATACAGCATTTTTTATGCTAAAAACCCTACAAAGAATAGGCAGAGGGGGACCTTTTTTTTAATATCATGAAAAGCATCTCTCTTAAAACAAAAACAAACATCTTATGCAATGGGGATACATTAGAACCTTTTCCAGTAAATACAGAGGTGAAGTAAGGATACCTACTCTGCTCACAATTATTTAATATAGTACTGGAAATATTATATATAGCAATAAAACAAAGCAAAGGAATAAAAGAATCAAAGAAAAGTAAATAAAAATATTCCTGTCTGCTGATAGTGTGATGGTTAAGTTGAAAAACGCCAGACAATAACTTCAGCAAAGTTGCAGACTACAAAATAAATCCTCAAAAATCAACATAAGTTTTATATTATAATAACCAAAAAAAGCAATAACAGAAAGGGAAATACCATTCCAAATAAGTACAAAATACATAAAATGTCTAGGGATCAACCACTTAAAGTGCAGAAAAGACTTCTATAGATTCAGTTACAAAATGTTCCTTAAAGAATTTTTTTTTAAAAACCAAACAGACGGAGGAATATTCAGTGCTCATGGCTAGACCATGCCAATATCATAAAAATGGCAACACCATTAAAATTAATTGACACTTCTAATGATATACCAATCAAATTTCCAAGTGAACAATTTACAGAGCTTGATAAAATGATAGAATTTGGAAAAACAAAAGATCAAGAATATCAAGGAAGTAACGAAATAATGACAAAAGGGGAATAGCACTTCTAGCAGCAGTCATCAAAATCATCTGGTGTTAGTTAAAAAAATAGAAAGATAGATCCATAGAACAGCCTAGAGAAGAGAAACTCAGAAACCATAAAACTAAATAACCTAGAGTTTAATAAAGTGGAATGCATAAGTTACCTAAGGAAAATCTCCCCATTTGTAAAAACTGCCAGGAAAAATGGAAAGCAGTTTAGGAGAAATTAGGCTTCAACCAACATGTTATTCCATACTCCACAATCCTTTCTAAAGGAATATGACCTTAAAGAAGGGAGATAGAACAAATTCTTCTTATAACTATAGTTAATAGATGTATTCTTGACTTAAATAGCAGAAGTAATGATAAAAAATAAAGTCGACATTTATTACTTGAAACACAAACAACATTAATACATTTAAGATAAGAATGGAAGTGTTCAAGTTGGGGGGGGGAAATCTCTGTATCTTATTTCTCTGATAATGGTTTGATATTTAAGATATATGTATATGTGTGTATGTGTGGTGTGTGTATGATTAATAGCCATTCCTCAATACATAAATTGTTAAAGGATATTTTTTTAAACATTATCAAGAGAACTACACAGTATTTAAGAGAAGCATGAAAAGGGAAACAGGAAAGAAAAATCATAAGGGACTTATGAAAGTTGAACTACTTACATTCCTACATGGAAGGATGATATTTGTAACTCATAACATCATATACATACATATATATATATTATATATATTATGCACACACACAGACAGACAGGGTGGTTACAGGGTGAACTGAACATAAAGGGATGTTATCTAAAAATAAAATAAAATTAAGGGGTGAGAGAGGAATGTACTGGGTGAAAGAGAAAGAAAGAGGTAGAATGGGGTAAATTATCCCACATAAAAGAGGCAAGAAAAAGCTTTTATAATGGAGGGGAAGAGGCAGGGAGGTGAGAGGGAATGAGTGAACTTTACTCTCATCAGATTTGGCTTAAGGAGGGAATAACATACACACTCAGTTGGGTATGGAAATTCATCTTACCCTACATGAAAATAGAAGGGAAAGGGAGAAGATGGAGGGATGATCAAAGGGAGGGCAGATGGGGGGATAGGTAGTCAGAACCAAACACTTATGAGGAGGGATAGAGTCAAAGGAGAGAACAGAACAAATGGGGAGCAGGATAGGATAGAGGGAAATATAGTTAGTCTTTCATAACATGACTATTATGGAAGTGTTTTGCATAACTATGTAACCTATATCGAATTGCTTGCCTTCTCAATGAGAGTGGGTGAGGAGGGAGAAAGGAAGAGAATTTGAAACTCAAAGTTTTAAAAACTAGTATTAAAAAATGTTTTACATGCAACTGGGAAATAAGATATACAGGCAACGGGATATACAAACCTTATCTTGCCCTACAGTAAAATAGAAGGGAAGGGATAAAAGAGGGGGGACATCATATAAGGGAGGGCAGACTGGGAGAGGGGATATTCAGAATGCATGCTATCTTGGGGTGGGGGGAGGGGAGAGATGGGGAGAAAATTTGGAACTCAAAATCTTGTGGAAGTGAATGTTGAAAACTAAAAATAAATTAATAACGGTAAATAAAAAAATTTTTAAAAGAAATGCAGGGTATTCACAGCCACATGAAAAGGTGCTCCAAATCACTAATAATAATGAAATGCAAATTAAAACAACTCTGAGATTTTATCTCACACCCTTCAAATGAGCAGAAATGACGTCAATGTTGGAGGGGTTGTCAGAAGATAGGCACACTAACACACACTAATAAAGCTGAGAAATATTGCAACAATTTTGGAAAGCAATTTGGCATATGCAAATAAAGTGACTAAAATGTCCATACTGCTTAAACCAGAGACTCTCTTATTGCACTTACACCACAAGAAAGCCACTGATGAGAAAAAAGTAGCCATACATACTTTAAACTATTTATAACAGCACTTTTTGTGATAACTAAGAACTGAACCAAGTAGATGCCTATAGACTGGGGAATGACTAAACATATTGTGGTACACATATGTGATGGAATACTACTGCATTGTAAGGAATGATGAACATGACAAATATAGAGAAGCATAGAAAGATCTACATGAAATGATGCATAGTGAAGTAAGCAGAGCCAAGAAAACAACACACACAACTATAACAATGTAAATGGAAAGAGTGGCACATCAAAAGTCAATCTACCAAAATTACTAAGATTGAGCAGGATTGCCTCAAAGAAGAGATATGAAAATATACTCTCAACCTATCCCTTGGTGGAAGGGGGAGGTCCACAAGTGTTATACATTGCACATGTTTCTGGAATTTCTTAATGTATCAATCAATTATTGTTTTCATCTCAAAAAACTCCCACTATTTGTCATATGGGGAGGCTCTCAGGAAGGGAGAGGGATACATAGGATGATACTATGGTGATATAGGAAAATATCAATAAAATATTCCTAAAAAATACAAACTGATTCACACAGGGTGATTGACCATAAGTAAGATTTAGCGAGCGGCAGTGAGGCATAATGGGTAGAAAGTCAACCTCAAAGTCAGGAAGATGAGTTCAAACCAAACTCTGGAATGCTAGCTCTGTGACCTGGGACAAGTAGCTTAACCTCTCTGTGCCCCAGGAAGCTCTCTGAGATCTGATATAGTAGAGAAGGTATTGGTCTACATGTGCAATGGCTCCTTTTCACCTCTAAGATGAAATCATAGGTTTCCACTGAAAAGGATAAAATTTTTTTACAATATGCCATAAAATCCAAAGGAAATTTTTAATTTTAAAATTATTTATATATTTTATAAGTATTTATAATTTATACCTCTCACTTCACCTCTCCCTCCTCCACTTTAGCAATTAATAGTTAAACTCTCTTTACAAACATGCATAGTGTATAAAACCGATCCTCCCACTGGTCATGTCTAAATAATATGTCTTTCTGCATTTAAGCTAAACTCATCTCTGACAGGAGATAAGTGGTATTGTCCATCTTAAGTCTTTTGGGCTTTTGGTTTTTTGTGGTTTTGATGATAGTTCTAAAATCATTCAAAGACAATCTTTATAATGTTATTGTCATGGTGTAAGTTATTCTGCTATTTCTGGTGCTAAGTACTCTGCATCTGTTCATAAGGGTATTTGCGGGCTCCACAAAATTAGCCAATTTTATAATTTCTTACGGCTCAATAACATTCTATTACATTGATATACCCCATTTTTTGGCTGTCCCCCATTATCACCAGCATTTCTAGCACTATGTGAAATGGTTGGTTGTTGTCCTTCATTCTCAAAAAGGACCAAAGTGACATCACTATGCTGGAGTCAAGTTACGGTGTGTCCAACTGTGGCTAATCAAACCAACATGAGATTAGAATACTCTACCACAAGATGGGCACAGATGATTGATGTGAACATTTGAGGTGGATTTGTGCATCTTGCATGTCTTCTGAGCTACTTCAATTCTGCTTTGCTCATAAAGCATGACACCTTCTCTGATGAAGGCATGCCATGCTAGGAGGTCCTGTGCCAATGTCTCTCATGCCAATGTCTCTCAAAGTTCTTAAGAGAGACCTTGAGAGTATTCTTGTGTTGCTTTTTCTGATCACTATGTGAGCATTTACCCTGTGTGAGTTCTCTGTAAAATAGTTCGTTTGGGTTTTTTTTGGCAAGAGTAAGTTTGGCATTCAAACATTGTGGCCAGCCCATCAGAGTTGCACTCTCTGCAGTAGAGTTGAATGTTTGGCAGTTTAGTTTGAGAAAGGACTTCAGCGTCCAGATCTTATCCTGCCAGGTGATCTTCTGAATCTTCCTAATACAATTCAAACGGAAGTGATTCAGTTCCCTGGTGTGGCACTGGCATACTGTCCAGGTAAAAATTTCACAATGGCATGCTTGCCCAGGTTCTGGATAATAGATGATGCTCTCATGCTTTCCTGGTCACCAATGGAATGAAACAAGGCTGTGTGCTTGCTCTCATGCGTGATGCTTTCAGCCATGTTGTCAAGCGCTTTCAGTGAGGACAACCACAGCATCAAGATCAGCTACAGCACTGCACTGATGGTTAATTATTCAACTTGAAAAGGCTACCAGCCGAGACCAAAGTGGAGGGCGTGTTGGTACATGATTTTCTGTTTGCAGATGATTGTGTACTCAATGAAGCCTCTGAAGCTGAGATGCAACAAAACACAGATCAGTTCTCTGTTGCTTATGCTAATTTTGACCTAACAGTTCATACCAAGAAAACACAGGTTCTCCATGAGCCAGCACCAGACCATCCATATGTGGAACCATTGGTTACATCAAATTGAGAAGTTTTGAATGCTGTGGATAAGTTCACTTACCTTGGCAGTATACTTTCCAGGGATGTACACATTGATAATGAGGTTGAAGCACACATTGAAAGAGCTAGCTCAGTGTTTGGGAGGCTCTAAAGCAGTGGTTCTCAACCTTCCTAATGCTGCGACCCTTTAATACTCATATGTGGGCGTATCTGCATGTGGGCGTACCGCCTAGAGACAGATAGAGGAGCAGTGTCTTGGTTCCTAAGAGCATTGGAAATATGTGTTTTCCAATATTCTCAGGCGACCCCTGTGAAAGGTTCGTTCAACCCCCAAAGGGGTCGCGACCCCCAGATTGAGAACCGCTGCTCTAAAGGAAAGTGTGGGAGAGAAGAGGTATTGAATTGATTACCAAACTGAAGGTCTACAGAGCTGTCGTGTGGGCCTCATCATTGTATGCCTGTGAAGCTATGTGAAATAGTAGTCGTGTCAATGAATATCCTTGCTTCAATTGTGGTTTTACTGGAAATACTTCAAACTTTTCTACCTGATTTATAACGTGTGCACCTGCATTTATGTAGATATTATTTACTATATTAAATAAAGTGTCATTTATTTCTATGTTTTCTACACTATTCAACACAATGGAGTGTTGAAGTTTTGTCAAAACCCTTTTTGTCATCTACTGATATAGTAATATGGTCTTACTATTTATATTATCAACGTCACTTAATATATTCATAGACTTCCTTATGTTGAACCAACCCTACATTCTTGGCATAAACCCAACCTGATTTTAGCACATAATATTTCTAATATGTTGCTGGAGCCTACTTGCGAATATTTTTTTTAAAGTTTTGTTTCCCATGTTTATTCTAAACACTTCTTTCTCTGCACAACCTCTCCCTGGTTTAGATATAAAGATTATATTTGTATGACAGGAAGAGACTGAAAGAATGCCCGCCTTTCATTTTATTGCAAACAGCTTATAAAATATTGAAATGCCTGGAATGTCCTTATTACTTATTAATCACAACTTCCCTGGAGTTCTTCAAGCCTTACATCAAATCTCACCTTCTGCAGGCCCCTGCTCTTTCTGTCTAATTGAATCTTCTCCTCCAACATGATCTATCTTCTATTCTCTGTGTATCATGTACATACCTATTTATTATGTCTACACCATTAGATTTTAAGTTTCTCGAAAGTAAGGATTGTTGCTGTACTTTTGCCAGAGAGACAGAGAGACAGACAGCCAGAGAGACAGAATGAGAAAGAGAGACACACAGAAAGCTACAGAGAAAGAGAGAGGCAGAGACTGAATTACAGCAAAAGAGAAATACATAGAGAAACACACACAAAGAGAGAAAGAGACAGAGAGAGATAGAGAGGGAGAGAGAGAGAGAGCAAGAGAGAGAGAGAGAGAGGAGAAAGAGAGAGAGACAGAGAGAGACACAGAGAGAGAGAGAGAGACAGAGAGAGACAGAGACAGAGAGACAGACAGAGAGAGACAGAGAGAGACAGAGAGAGACAGAGAGAGGACAGAGATATCCTAATGAATAACAGTAAATATAACTGAAGCAATTACCATTTACAATACTCAATTTATCCATCAGCTATGACCTTGTAAAGGGAGGCCATTATGGAAGCATAACCCTGGTTCTCAGGTTCCCTCTCCTTATAACATTGTTTTGGATATGGGAGACTCAATCAGTTGTTAACTCAGATTTGACTGGGTTGGTGACCTCTGTTGAACTTAACTTTGGAGACTTGTGGGAATTAGAAGCCAGAAGAGATGGTCTGCCTCTTGCACCAGGCAAAGTGCCACTGGCAAAGTTGAGCCAGCTTTAATTTCTACATAGTGACATTCCTGTTCTTTGGGACTCTGGTAAGATGCAGTAGCAGAATGCTGGAAGTCAAAAGTGATAGGGCACTCATTGCTGGCTCTGTCATGTTTCCTGCTCTATTAAAGAAGAGGTCTGAGCACCCACCTGTAGCCAATACAGTCAGAGTTCATTTGGGCCCCTTTCCTGCCAATGAGGGTCTTTCCCCATCTCCCCTACATTGTCTCATGTGTTCTATGTCTAATTATAAACAAATTTGGCAAAAATTTGGCCAAAAAATGAATCCCTCTAGGGAAACAGAAGATACAACCCTGCTGCAGTGAGAGCTAGAGCATAAAGTGGGGCAGAGAAGAAGGAAAAGCAGAGGTAGATTTAATTTGGTACCACACATAAAAGAGAGGTACTAATAAGAACACAATCTGTATGCCTAAGTTTCCAAAAAAGAAGCACCAGCTAAGCTTCACAGTGGATAGGGCACTTGCCAGTGGCACAGGACTTGGAGTCGGGAATACTAGAGGTGCAGTCCTGCCTTAGGACTCCTAGCTACATAATCTGGGTAAGTCACTCACCACTCTCTCCTGCAAGGAGGGATTTTACTTATTTTACAGATTTATTCATCTGCAAAATGAGGGTAATGAGAGTTATACTAAGGATCAAATGAGGTAATATCTAAAGTGAATGCACAATGCACTTCTTTTTTGAGGGGGGAGGTCAAGGCAATTGGGGTTAAGTGACTTGCCCAAGGTCACACAGCTGATAAGTGTTAGGTGTCTGAGGCTGGATTTGAACTCAGGTCCTCCTGATTCCAGGGCCAGTGCTCTATTCACTGTGCCACCTAGCTGTCCCTACAATACACTTTAAAGGCTTAATTTGTATTAACATCTTTATCAAATTAGTAAGTCTAATCTACAAAACAATAAATCAAGCCCTGATTTGCAGCATATATCAAATTCCATGATATAAGTGCTCGGAATAAAATGAGACAACTGGCACTTATATATGTATTAGTGCATCTATGAATCTATGTATGTATGTATGTATGTATCTATCTATCTATCTATCTATCTACCTACCTACCTGTCTATCTATTACATGGTCCTCATTCTCCCTCAGCTCCCATAACTGATCAGTTGCAAAGTTTTGTAATAAATACCTGAACGATATCTGAGACAAGCTGTGTGTGGCAATGGTCTCCCAGTTGGTCTTCCTGCCTCAAGTCATTCTCCTCTTTATTCCATCCTCACTCAACTGCCCAAGAGATATCCATGCTACGTGGTTCTGATTATGTCAATCTCACATTCAAAAAATTCCATTGGCTCTCTAGTACGTCTAAGATCAAATCCAAACTCTGTAATTTAATACTATTTGTAAACAGGCTAAAACCTACCTATCTAATGTTATCATATAATATTCCACTTTGTGTACTCTAAGGTCTCGACATATTTGCCCTGTTGCTGTCCTTCACACAGGACATTTCATTTTCCTTCTCCAAGCCTTTACAAAGGCTGTTACTGTCACCTGGAATTTGATTCACCATTACCTCTGCCCCTTAGAATCCTCAGTTGACTTCAAAGTTCAGTTAACATGCAACCTCTCCCTATCTGACTACCCAATCCCAGATGGTACAGATAGCTCCCTCCTTCCCCCCAAACAGTGAACGTGCATTTTCTTTATATTTACACATCACTACATTTGTACGTATTGCCTCCATCCATATGACTTTAGCTCCTAGAAGGCAGGAGCTGTTTGATTATTGTTTGTATCTCCAGCATCTAGCCTTTGGCCTCACATATAGATGTTTAATAAATACTTGTGGACCCCTTCATGGCCAATGAAAAAATAGGAAAGTCTTTTTTTTTTTAATTAATTAATTTATTTTTTTGTTTACATCATTCATTTCCACAAGATTTTGAGTTACAAATTTTCTCCCCGGGGGCGGAGCCAAGATGGCGGCGTAGCAGCAGCAACATATCGCAGCTCTCACATAGCCACCCCAAAATACCCATAAAACAGGGCTCTAAACCAATCGTGGAACTCCAAAACGCACACAAAGATACCTCCCACTAAAGTCAGCTCGGCTACGAGGAACCATATCAGCACTGTGAACCGAAATCAGCCTGGCCTGAAGCCGCGGCTGTGCCCCGGGGGCGGCTGGACGGGAGGAGCTGAGGAGCCTCTCAGGTGAGCGGATTAGCAGCAGCTGCCAGTGGGAATTGTGAAAGGGGGAGATAAGCAGTCCAGCCAGAAGGCCTCCAGAGCGGAAAAGCGAAAGGCAGAGGTTTTGCACCCGCCTA
>JAQQSU010005384.1:0-13812 GCA_028627135.1 Pseudochirops cupreus | reverse complement strand
TTGAGATTCTTTTTCCATCTAGCAAATTCGACTTTTGAAGGCATTCTTCTCCTCATTGGCTTTTTGGGCCTCTTTTGCCATTTGAATTAATCTATTTTTTAAGATGTCATTTTCTTCAGTCCGGTTGTTGACTCTCTTTTCATGATTTTCTTGCATCATTCTCATTTCTCTTCCCAATTTTTCCTCCACTTCTCTTATTTGGTTTTCAACATCCTTCGTAATTTGCTCTATGGCTTGTAACAAGTCCACATTTTTCTTGGAAGCTTTTGGTGTGGGAGTTCTGACTGTGTTGTCTTCCTCCTGTTCCATGCTTTGATCCTTTTTGTCCCCAAAAAAGGAATCTAGAGTTTGGTTGCTGTTCTTACTTTGTTTCCTTTGCCTGTTCATGTTGTCAGTCAATTACTTGACTTTTTAGCTCTGTGGAACTCTGTTTCCAGAGGGGAGAGCTTTGTCCCAAATCGCTGGGATTTTCGTAGCTGCTGGAACTATTAGGAGGCTGCTGCAGCCCCCACCAGCTTTGGCTCACTGAAAATGCACCCCAGGACCACCACCCAAGACCACAATCCAGATCGAGGCAGCTCAAGGCAAGAGCACTTAGTCTCTGAATGATCGCTTGGCCCCCCTGCAGTCTGCAGCCTGGGAGTTTCTGAAGCAGCCACATAGAGGCGGCTGCAGGGCTGCCACTTCTGCTGCTTCCTTGCCCTGGAGGCAGTTCGGCTGGACCCTGTCCCCCAAATTTAGCTGAGTTCCACTAACCTTTCACTTAGTCCTTATTTCTTATGGCTGGAAATCGCCACAGCTGCTGCTGATCCACTCTCCTGAAGGCTCCAGCTGCAGCTTGTCCTGGTGGCCCTGGGGCCAAGCTGTGGTTTCAGGCTGGGCTGGTTTTGGCTCCCAGCACGCTGTGATGAGCCTTTCCTATCCTGCCTGCCGAGCTGCCTTCAGTGGGAGATGTGTTTTTCTGTAATTTTGTGAGTTCTGGAGCCCTAAAATTTGTTTAGAGTCATATTTTATGGATATTTGAGGTGGTTATGCGGGAGCTGCGGAGTTTTTCTGCTTCTATGCCACCATCTTGGCTCTGCCCCCCCACCTTCTTTCCTTCCTTCCTTCCTTCTTCCTTCATCTTTTCTCAAAGACCAAACTTTAAATTCATTTCACTCTGGGAGAAGATAAATATTTAAAGAGTGCCTACTGTGTTCCAGGCACTAAGTACGTTACAAATATGATTTCATTTGATCCTCACAACAACCCTGGGAGGTACGTGCTATAACCATCCCTGTTTCAGAGTTGTGAGGACAGTGAGGCGAGTAGAGGTTAAGTGACTTGTTCAGGGTCACATAGCTAGTAAGTATCTGAGGCTGGATTTGAACTTCACTGCAGACCTAGCGCTGTATTCTCACTGACTCACCTTGGCCAATGGCTCGATGTCAGAAATAGACATGGTTTTATTAATGGAAATGACTCAAAAGTAGATGCATTCTCATTAACTTTGCCACTGCATCCTAAAGACCTAGTCTTTCTGTCTGAGTTAGAACTGAAAACTCCTGTGTGTGTGATCTCCCTCTATTAGAGTGGGGGTTCTTTGAGAACAGAGACTGTCTTGCTTTTCAATTTGCATTCCCAATATTTTGCCTATGGGAAGTACTTAATAAATACTTTTTCATTTGCTCACTCATTCTCCAAAGTCGAGCTTGGTCACTGCAGTTACACAGCATTTGGTCGCATGTTTTTATTGTCTGGCTCTTAATCTCTAGTTGCTGAATACATTATTTTCCTGGTTCTACTTATAGCACTCCACACATTTATATGTCTCCTGGTATCTGTATTCCATAAGTATACTTATTGTCAGCTCCTTGAGCAGGGATTTTATTTTATTTTTTACGCTTTTTTGTATCCCTACTGCTTAGGACAATGCTTGCCTTATAGTAGATGCTTAATGCAAGCTTGTTGACTTGACTTACAGCATAGTAATATTCTATCACATTTGTATACAAATTTGTTTAGTAATTCACTAATTGATTGGCTTTTATTTTGTTTCAAATTTCTTTCTTTCACAAAAGTGCTCTTATTAATATTTTAGCATGTATGAGACTTTTCTTTGACTTCTTTCTGGTACATCGTTAGTGGCAGGATATGATAGCATTTCTTTCTATCTCTGTCTCTGTCTGTCTCTGTCTCTGTCTCTCTCTCATAATTCCAAATTGTTTTCTAGAATGTTATAGACTAGTTCACAGATCCTCCAAACAGTGTGTTAGTGTTCCTGTTTTTCTGCAGTTCCTCCAATATTGACTATTTTTATCTTTTATCCTTTTTGCCAGGCTGCTAGTTATGAAGTGAAATCTTAGATTTGTTTTGATTTACATTGTGCCTATAAATGATAAGCTTTTGCAAAAAAGGCCACCCTGAAGATACAACTGTTGACACCAAAAATGGGAAATGGATAAAAGGACAGACAATTACAAAGACTGTCAGCATTTCCTAGTGATGCAATCAATGGATAAGATAGAGAAAGCAAAAAAAAAATTTAGAATAAAAAAGCACAGAAATTTCATCAGTTAGCATATAGTGGATCTCCTTGCTAAATAGAGAGATATGACAACTAAGGGCACTACCTATTTAGAATACAAAATGGTCTGGACAATTATATAAGTGAAGATGGTGGAAAATTATGAGCAGTAGCATCTTATAAAAAACAAAGGGAAAACAATAGCCAACAATTAACAACTTGTGGAAAGATTTAATTAAGTCAGATCCTCTCAGGAACATTTGACATTGAAACTGGAAGGAAAACAACAAACATGTGAAAAATGAGAAGGATTTGTCCTGGTTTTAAATTTCATATCTAATTTTTTTTCCCTATCAATGACAATAGATTCACAATACTTGGTTTTTTTAAAATTACAGCCCTCACTATGTTGCATGAAGAAGTAGAAATGACACCAAAGGGGAAAAAAGGGGAAGTGCGGCTTTCAAATAAATATAAATTAGTTGTTGTCGTTCAGTCATTTTCAGTCGTGTCTGATTTTTCATGACCCCAGTTGGGGTTTTCTTGGCAAAGATACTGGAGTGGTTTGCCATTTCCTTCTCTAGATCATTTTACAGATGAAGAAACTGAATCAAACAGGGCTAAGTGACTCGCCCAGGGTCACATAGCTAGTAAGTGTCTGAGGTCAGATTTGAATTCAGGAAGATTCTATCCGCTTCACCACCTTGGTGTCCTATCTGTGCTGGAGATGATAGCAATTTTGAAAGCATTGCGGGATTGATTTTCAAGATACCTGTGATGATGGTAGATACCTCTTCCCCTCTTTCAGAGGAAAAAGAATCACAGATGTTGAGAAAAAGTGATAAAGGTATGACAGATATAGTCTGCTTATGTGTTTCATGGGTAATCCATGTGACATGGCTATACTAGTTGAGGCAACCCAAAATGTCAATTTATTAATCACCACATGAGGGCAAGTCATATTTAAATATTCCACAAGGTGGTGCTATACTTAAATCACTTACCAGATGTTTTCCTTGGAGTTTCTGGTGTGCATGAGAAAGCTTCCCATCCCTACAAGTCACATACGTAGCTATTGTGGTTTGGGGTGAGGGGAGGAAGAGAGAGAAGGAGAATTAAAAATCTACACTGAGAAAATTCTGAATCTATACTAAGGAATAATGAAATTTAGGTCAGAATTTTTTTGAAAATTATAGAAAAATTTGGGGTTTCCACCTCCATTCTCACCTCTGGACCTTCACTTTTCAATCAATGACCCTCAATATATAGGATATAGTCACTATGGCTGCATGTTTTGTTAGACAAAGCAAAAACAAACCAACAAATGAGTCTGCAGCCTGGTCCACCCCTTCTGAGAGGTGGGAAACCAGTAAAAATAGAGTGCCTATGCCAGGCAGTAAGTGACAGGGGTGAGGTTTGAACTCATACCCTCGGACTCCAAATCCAGTACTTTTTCCCTTTCTCCCAGACAACCTTTATAATAACATCTAATGGATTTGGTCTGAAAATCCCCTAGACTTTCTGGGGAAATCTGGTCACAGTACACCCCACGGAACATGTATGGGCATTGTTCTGTAGGGGCCATCTCATGGAGCATGCACTGAGTTCCCCTGGTAACTTCCAGAAACGTGTGCACCTCAGTGATGAAGGGTTTAGTCCTTTGGAATGATGTAACAAATGCTGGGTGGCCTCTTGGTTCTCTACCTATTCTATGATGTATGCCAGGGTAGAGAGGAGGCTGCTTCAAAACTGCCTCAGAGATAATAATAAAAATAATAATATGTGAAATTAAAAGTTTGTAAATTGCCTCTTTCTCTCTCTCTCTCTCTCTTCCTCCTCCTCTTCTCCTCTCCTCTCCTTCTGTTTCCCCCACCCCAGAATCTGCTAAACAAGTCAGAACTCTTCAAGACCCTGCTTGGATTTCCAATGAGGCCAAGATGGCTAATTTCTTATACTTGGCAGTCAGCACACGTACAAGATCTCAAAGCCTTGGCTGCATGTTCTGATGTACGTTTCTTTCCTGAGCCCAAGTGATCAAACAGTTAAACTCAGATGGACATTTCCAATCTTGGAAGCAACTTTGTAACCGTAGAGAAGTTGGACACTCCTAGGTTACTCAATTGGTGTGACTGTACTAAATTTCCACAAGATGTAAAAGTCTGTGCATGAGGTGGTGCCCCTTATATCCATAGCATCTCTTAGAGCCTGGCCTGCCAGACGACCCATGAAGTATCCTTGTTGAATATCCTTTCTATGTAACATAGTTATATAAGTAAACCTCCTTTTGTTAACTGTTGAACAACCTCTACAATACCTCATTTTATCCCAACATTGAACCTGAACTAACAGAGTATCCGCCTGAGGCAGGTCTCCCCCTAGAACCCTCCTCTTCGAGGACCTTGAGATAGTGCCAAGTCGAGACGGATGAGCAATGGGAGTTCAGCAGTCCTGCAAAATGTTTTGTGCTTTGATGTTTTATTGACCTCTAGGGAGAATATAATAGTTCTAAGTTCATTCATACATACACACACATATGAGTAATTTGTGTTTTTAGTATTTTTTGTGTGTAGGAAATAAATAGCTATCTTTTCCCTGATTTGCACTTGCATTTGAATACCTTTCTATTCCCCCTACATGAGCCAAATCCAAACTTTATGTGATTCTCCCTGGGGCTCCTGGAGGGGGGTGTAAAAAACCAGAGAGTTTGAGAAAAGGAGCCCAAACCCTCTTCAGAGCATAACTTTGTCATGACTGAACCTGATCCATGCATATGGGTCCAGACCTGAGAGGGAGAAGTCAATTTTTCTAGCCCTCCTAGACCCAGTAGTGATTTTGTGATCTTATTACATATGGATATACAATAAAGTGGGCTTAGCATTGAATTGGAGGAGGAGGAAGAGAAGGAGGTGTTGGTGCAGGCCTGACTCAGATCGGAACCCATTAGTTCGGGTCCAATGTTGGTATAAAATGAGGCATTGTAGAGGTTATTCAACAGTTAACAAAAGGAGGTTTACTTACATAACTATAGCATATAGAAAGGATATTCCAGCACTGATGTTGGGTAGACACAGATTCTCTCATCTCCATATGGAAATGTGTCTGTTCAACATGGTAGGGTGTGGTGACTCACTCAGTCTTGGGACATCCTCCAAGTCTGAAGGGCTTAGACTTCCCATGGATGAGCCTCTTTATATTCTTAGGTGACTAAGAAGCCACTTAAATATGACCAATGGGTTAAGTCCCTGGGATAGCTCTTTCTCCATTAGGGAAAAAAACAAACAAACAAAAATTTAGCTAACCCATATTGTGAGTATAGGTATGAATGAGGAAATCCTTTGTAGACAATTGTCCTGTCACAGGGGACTGGACTGCCTTCTTCTGGAAAAAGTCCTATCTTTTAATTATCAGTATTATTTTGGTGATACTGTATTGCCATGCATAATGGAATGTTAGTCTTCAAAGAATTAAAGTTGTTTCTAATTTAAAAAGGTAATGTAGAGGTTAATGTAACCATGAATAGGTGGCAATGTTACCAGTGAAAAATTACATAGGAGAATTGGCATAAAGTACATCATCAGATATGTATAGGAAAAGAGGTGGGTTGATTATGTGGATAGAACCAGGGAAAACCAAAGAAAAACCTATGTGCTACATTGGTATCTAGAAAACATCAAGAGCTATCAGGGAAGGTGCCTAGCACATTAAGTGGCACTCCTGTTGTGGATTTATAGAAGGACACAGAAAAGAATACAGTAGCACAGGTTGAAAAGGCATTCATAAGTTGTTATCTGGACTTTTGTATTGAGTACCCCTATTGATACGATCACAGAGTTATCAAAGTTTTGGGGTATCAACTTATTTTTCCTAGCCATTTTGATCTTGAATCATTGTCATTCTTCAATGACTATAGATACTGATACATATTTATGTGTAGTTAAGCTTTGATAGTTTAAAATTGCACAAGACTTTTGGAATATCATGTAAATACATGTATATATGTATTATTGTTTGTCCTTTTTCTTGAAGTGGACCAATGATGTTAGGAAGGTGATGTCTTAACTTGCAAGTGAACTGGATTTAAGTGAGGCAGGGCTGTGCAAAGTCACCAGCCTCATTGTCTCCTTTGGAGCCATCTAAGTACAGTGACAAGATACAGATCAGGATGATGAGGATGGCTCCAGATACAGGGGGAGACGTTGGCCTTTTTAAGTCAGCAGTTCTCAACCCTGTGGGTTATGTTCAATTTAAATACTTCCTGCATATCAGATATTTACATTATGATTCATAACAGTAGCAAAATTACAGTTATGAGGTAGCAATGAAAATAATTTTATGGTTGGGGGTCACCACAGCATAAGGAACTGTATTAAAGGGTTGGGGCATTAGAAAGGTTGAGAACCACTATTTAAGCTAAAGTCTTTCCCAGGTCTCAGTTAGTCTGAGGCAATACCCATTCAGTGATTAAGGCTGGGTAAGAAATGAGGCAAAAAATGACCTCTTTTAGCTAGTCCAAAAAAAAAGTCAATCTGAAAGGGGAACACTCTAAGGATTTCTGGCCAAAACAGAAGCAATTGCTATTTATACTCATTCTGAGTTATCAAAACCTAAACAATGACCAAGTGAGGCTTGGGCTAGGACCTATTGTTGGGAGAGCCAGGGTGATTTGGGTTTGAGGCCTGGTCAGGTAGCTCCATTTGAATCCCAATGGACTTTATCAAAGCCTGGGTTTCTAATGCTGTATTTCAAAGAATCGTAAATGCAACTACATGGGGCAAAAAAAGTTAATTGTCCCAGTTTTTTGTTTTTTGGGGTTTTTCTGTTTTTTGCTTTTTGGAGGAGGGAAGGCAGGACAATTGGGGTTAAGTGACTTCCCCAAGGTCACACGGCTAGGTAAGTGTTAAGTATTTGAGGCTGAATTTGAACTCAGGTCTTCCTGACTCCAGGGCCAGGGCTCTATTCACTATGCCACCTAGCCACCCCAATGTCCCAGTTTTTTTTTTAATTAGTGGGGAAGAGAAAAAAAGAAATCTAACCCATAAACCCCAAGATATCTTGTGAAATTTCAGCTACCAGAATTTACATTTCTTTGGGCAGAGTACCCTCAGGGGTATGTATGCATGTATATGTATGTATATGTATGCACGTGTATATATATATATATACACACATATATATGCATGTCTGTATGTATACACACATAGATGTAAACACACGTGTGTAAACACGTATACTCACACACACACACACACACAAACTCTGAGAGAGTATATCGATGGCTTCCTTTTCCATCTATAAAGCATAATTTTGGCACGGGTGTTTTTTCTTTCAATGTTTCATTGACTATTTTTATTACTTACATTACTAGCACTTCCAGGTTATACTAATCATCCTGGAAAACCATTTCAGACAGGTTAGTTGGACCCGTTTATAGCTCAGCCAACAGTACGTTATTAGCATGTCTGTCTTCTCAAAGATATTTCAACATTATCATCTTTTGCTAATTTTGCTAATCTGATGGGTATGAAGGGAAAACTCAGAGTTGCTTTAATTGCATTTCTCCTATTGTTAGTGATTTTAAACCTTCTTTCATCTTGTTAATAGCTTACATTTCTTATTTTGAAAATGTCTGGTTTATATCATATTCTTTATTTACTTATCTGTTGGATAATCTCTTTTTCTTATATATGTATCAATTCCCTATGTATCTTGGATAGTAGACCCCTACCAGATATTTACTGTGAAAAATATTTCCCAATTAAATCACTTTTTCTTCTTTAATTCAGTTTATTATTTTTATTTTCAAGTAACAAGCGTTTTAAAAATGAATCTATCCCTCATATTACCCCCTCCTCCCACTGAACAAATAAAAAAATGTAACAACAAAAACCAACCACTCTGAAAACCTATGTTTTCATATGTACTTAGTCTAGCAAAACAAATTCCTACATTAGCAATTTCCAAAAACATGCATCTTCTTTTGTACTTTATATTCGTCACCTCTGTCAAGCAGTGTTTCATGTTCATTAGTTTCAGATTCGGTTTTTTTTATTGCATTGATCAGAGTTCTAGAGTCTTTCAAACTTGTTTTTCTCTATAATGTTATCATTGTGTACATTGTTCTCCTAGTTCTGTTCACTTCACTTTGCATCAGTTCATAAAAGTCTTCCTAGTTTCCTCTGAAATTTTCTATTCCATCATTTCTTAAGGCACAATAAATATTCTATTACATTTCCATACCATAATTTGCTTAGCCATTCCCCAACAGGACAACCTCTTAGTTTAAAATTTTTGTTTACTGACAAAAGAACTGCTCTCAATATTTTTGTATATATAGATTCTTTTCTTCTCTGTGGATTTTTTGGGGTAGAGGCCAAGTTGTTGTATAGCTGGGTCAAAAAGTATGCAAAGTTTTATGAATTTCTGGGCATAGTTCAAAATTGCTTTCTAGAATGGCTGGAGCAATTCACAGAACTTGTGTTCCTGTTTTTTCCAACCTTTCCAATATTTGTCATTTTCCTCTTTTATCATCTTTGCTGATCTGACAGGTATAAAGTTATAACCTCAAAGTTGCTTTAATTTGCATTTCTCTAATTATATGTGATTTAACATTTTTATATGATCATTTTACATACTAAATACATCAGTATTTGATAATGTTTGTGCAAACGCCTTCCAATTTGACCTAATGAGAATTATTTTATAATCATTTCTATCCCTTGTTCAGTTAAAAATGCTTTCCTAAGCAGAGTCATGTAAGGTTTCACTGGGTTTGTGTTTTTGTTTTTTCCTATGTGAATTATTACTAGGTCTATTTCTTTTAAGCAACCGTGGGTTTTGGTGAGGAGGAAGGAGCTCACTTGGCTTAGAGCTTGATGCAATCTGAACAATTTGAAAAACGATTATATTTGACTAGAGATGTAAAAGTTGTTTCCTTTAAGAGGGAGTTCTCTGACACCAGAAGGGTTCAAAAAAGCGTTATGACTAGACAACAGCTCACATTAAAAGGGCATAGGGGCTTTAGTACACTTTAACTTCCACGTGAATTAATGATTTGACAAAGTCAAAAAAGTTCATACAATCTTTTTTTTCTTTGTCTTTTTGGAGGAGGGAAGGCAGGGAAATTGGGGTTAAGTGACTTGCCCAAGGTCACATAGCTAGTAAGTGTTAAGTCTCTGAGGCTGTATTTGAACTCAAGTCCTCCTGACTCCGGGCCGGTACTGTATTCACTGGACCATGTAGCTGCCCCAAACTCAAACAAATATAAGAAGATCATATGGTAGAATCATTATCCCACTGAACTTTGCCCTGGTCAGATCATATCTGAAATCCTGTGTTTATCATCAAACTATCAAAGAATAGGTGTGGAAAGTTAGTAAGGATCAGAACTAAGAATCAAAACTATTTCTATTCAATTAGAAATCTGATACTTTTCCCTCCCAGTGATTCTCAATCTGTGGGTTGCGACCCCTTTGGGGGTCGAACGACTCTTTCTCAGGGGTCACAGGAGTTGCCTAAGACCATCGGAAAACATATATTTCCAATGGTCTTAGGAACCGAAACACTGCTCCTCTATCAGTCTCCAGGCGGGTCTACCCACATGCAGATACGCCCACATATGAGTATTAAAGGGTCGCAGCATTAGGAAGGTTGAGAACCACTGCTTATACCATCATGCCTCTAATACAAGCCCTAGCTTTCCAACAGTAAAGTGTCAGGGCATCATAAAGGCCAACCAAAGAACTGCTCTACCTGTCTCGTTGCCCCACTAGTTCCAAGATCCACATGACAATATTTAGGAATGACCACAGTGAACATTTGAAATTGGGCCTTTAGCTTTTTCCCAAGGACCTATTTCAATTTAGATATTCTTGCTCCTTGCCTAGCTCCCAAGGGAGCCAGGTTTGCAGGTATGCACATAAAAATCCACATAGGGATGGATAATATGGCTGAAGGCAGTAAGTGGAGGAAGGGAATGGGGAAGAAGCAGAAGCATTAATTGGCATAGAGAATGGGTCTGTAGGGGGAGAATGGGTGGGAAGTTGGATAGAAACTAGCATAATGGGAATTATTAACTCATAGAATTTCAGAATTAGAAGAGACCTTAGAAAGTAGCCTGTTACTTGGTCTGCTGGGTAACAATCACCCTAATCTCATAAAATTCACTTTTTAGCTGAATAGTGTCAGAGAAAGGATATCATATAGATGACAATGAGGATAGGTTGGTTGGTGGTAGCAGGAGAGGGATGAGTTGGTGGGAAGGGAAGGTTCTGGGTTCTAGGCCAGATCCTGATAGAGACAGATGGAGAAGAATCTGGGTGGAGATGGTCCTGGAAGGCAATGGGAATAATGTGGCATGTGGCACTTTTACTGCCAATGCTTATTTACTCCTACCTGGGAGAATGGGCATTCTTTGGATATAGTATCAGAGAATGGGCATTCTTTGGACACACTACCTTAACTCAGACCTGTTCAGCCCAGAGACTAGCCAATGAGAAGGGAGAGTGAGATAGGGGGGTCCTGTGTGCTCTGGAGGGATAATGTCTGGGGGGCTTCTTGGGCCAGGCTTCTGCCATAAGCGGGGAGCAGCAGAGACAGTTCTCTCTGAAAATATTTCAGCTTCTCACTGTGGTGATATTTTTAGCAACCTGCTGGCAGAGGTGGAGCTTCGGTACATATTTAAACGGGCTTCTGCCAAGCTGGAGTGTTCCCACCTCTTCCCCACTCCATGTCTCACAGAGGAAAGGGGGAGAAATTTCATGTTCTAATCAATAGTACTCTAGAGATAGAGTTCATCTTATTAGGTTAATGATCGACCTGAGGCAGAACAGGCCCTTTCTATGATTTAGTTTCCCACCCTTCAACCCTATTAGAACAATTGTCATTGTCTCCAAAAACAATTTTATTGCTCTCTAGGGTACCCCGCCTGGAGTCCAGAAGACCTGAATTCAAATCTGACCTCATCTCTTACTAGCTATATGACCCTGGGCAAGTTGCTTAACTCTCTCTGCCTCAGTTTCCTCATCTGTAAAATGAGCTGAAGAAGGAAATGACAAACAATCTTTGCCTTCAAGGAGCTTATATTCTAATGGGGAGACATATGCCCTAAAAGTCTTAGTGCAATTTTAAGCTTTAGTAATTTAAAACTGATTTTTGGGGTCTCCCCATGTAAGTGTATAAAAATAAATATGAAAATCATAAACACAAATCAATAAACATTTAAGCACCTACTAAGTGCTGGAGATACAAAAGGAGGCGAAGGCGGCCCCTGCCCTTAAGGAGCTTATGACCTAATACATGTGAAACAAGGTGCTTAAATAAAAGGTGCTTTGGGGGGGGAGCCTAGCGGTTGGGGGGATGTGTGGAGATGAGGAAGAACACGTAAAACGTAAAAAGTGGTGCTTGAGCTGTCTTGAAGGAAGCGAGGGGCTCTGTGTGGCCAAAGAGAGGACAGAATTCATCCCAAGCATGGTGGACAGTCAGTGCAAAGGCCCAGATAGCTGAGGAATGTTGCATGTAAAGAATAGAGAAATGCATAATTTGGCTGATTTGGAGAGTGGGAGAAGGGGAGTAATGTGCATAAAGAAGCTGGAAAGACAGACTGGTACCGGGTTGTGAAGGGCTTCAGAGCTAAACAGGGATGTTTGTATTTTATCTAGAGGCAAACATGGAGCTACTGGTTTTTATTAAGTGTATTTATTGAGTAGAGAAGTAGCATAGTTAGATCTGTACTTAAGAAAAAGCACTTGGGCAGGAGGGTAGAGGATGGACTAAAGGGAAGAGGGACTTGAGGCAGGGAGACCAACGAGGAGACAGTGGTATAATCCAGATGAGAAGTGCTGAGAGCCTGAACTAAGCTAACAGCTGTGAGTAGAGAGAAGGGGGTGGATGTGAAAGATGTGGAGGTAGAAGGGGTAAGATTTGGCAACTGATTATATATGTGGGATGAGGAAGAGTGAGAAGTCAAGGATAATACCAAGGTTAGGAACCTGGGGAACAATGACGGTGACTTTGACAGAAATAGGAAAATTTTGGGAGAAAGATAATGGGACCTTTTTGGGAAATGTGGAGTTTAAGATGTCACTGTGATGTCCAGTTTGAAATGTCCCATAGGCAAATGCAAAACAGATGCTCAAGGGAGCTAATGGGGCTGGATATATAGATCTCCGGGTCATCTACATAGAGATGATAATTAAACATATTGGAGCTGATAGGGTTATTAAGATAGAGTAGAGACAATGAAGAGAGCCCAGAACACAACTTCAGGGAGTATCCACAACTGGGGCCATGATAGAGATGATGAGTCAGCAAAGGCAATAGAGATAGAAGGGGGAAGAGAGAGGGATGGAAATAAGCACTTATATAGTCCCTACTACGTGCCAGTGCCAGGCATTGTTCTAAGTGCTTTTTACAGATATTATCTCATTTAAACCTCACAACAATCTTTCGAGGTAAGTGCTGTTATTATTCCCAACTTATAGGAAATTATTATAGGATATTATTATTTCCATTTTACAGAAGAAATGGAGACAAATGGAGGTTAAATAACTTGTCCAAGGTCACACAATTAGTAAGTGTCTGAGGCTGAATTTGGCCTCAGGTCTTCTTGACTCCAGGTCCATTGCTTTATCCACTGGCAATCTAGCTTCCTCAAAGTATGGTTTGATAGGTGGGAGATCTTGGAGAGAATATCCCTGAGAATAAGGTGGTCAACAGTGTCAAGTATAGTATGTAAGTCAAGAAGGACTAGGACTGAAAAAAGGCCAACAGATTCGACAAATTAGACATTTTGGAGAGAGCAGTTTCAATTAAGTGGTAAGCCAAATTCCAAAGGGTTGCAGGGTGACTAACAGAAAGCAACAAGTGTAGGTGTTCAGCTGAGACGGGGAGAAGAGATACAAGATGAAAACTTGAGGGAATGGTATGGTCTAGTGAAGATGGGTTTTTTTTTATATAAACAGAAGAGACTTAGTCATGTTTGAAGGCTATAGGAAAGGAGCTATAGATATGAAGAAGTAGATCGCGAGAGAAGATGATTGAGGTTACAATATGTTGGAGAAGATGAGAAGTGGATCAAGGGTAAATGTAGAGTGGTTGGCCTTGTGTATCGGCAAGCACCCTAGCATACCTAGGGCGGCTACTAGCACAGGTTCTTAGATCTGCTTTTCTAAAGGAAAGCAACTCAAAATGGGCTAACAATCTTACTTTAATTAATCAAATACCATTTACCTAGTTCAGGGGAAAAAGTCAGCGCCCTGAACTTCAGAGAATACAAACAGAAGTTACAAACAAACAGAAAAACAGATCAG
>JAQQSU010005383.1:0-13813 GCA_028627135.1 Pseudochirops cupreus | reverse complement strand
TTGCTCCATTCTAATTCTGAAGGAATTATTCTCTTCAGAAAGCTTTTGAGATTCTTTTTCCATCTGGCAAATTTGACTTTTTAAGGCATTCTTCTCCTCATTGGCTTTTTGGCCTCTTTTGCCATTTGAGTTAATCTATTTTTTAAGGTGTTATTTTCTTCAGTCAGGTTGTTGGCTCTCTTTTCGTGATTTTCTTGCATCATTCTCATTTCTCTTCCCAATTTTTCCTCCACTTCTCTTATTTGGTTTTCAAAATCCTTCTTAATCTGATCTGTGGCTTGTAGGAAGTCTTCATATTTCTTGGAAGCTTTTGGTGTGGGAGTTCTGACTGTGTTGTCTTCCTCCCGTTCCATGCTTTGATCCTTTTTGTCCCCCAAGAAGGACTCTAGAGTTCGATTGCTGATCTTACTTTGCTTCCTTTGCCTGCTTATGTTGTTGCCAGTGAATTACTTGACTTTTTAGTTCTATGGAACTCTGCTTCCAGAGGAGAAAGCTCTGTCCCAAATTGCTGGGGTTTTCACAGCTGTTGGAGGTATTAGGAGGCTGCCATTTTTTTTGCAGCTCCTACCAGCTTTGGCTCACTGAAAATGCACCCCAGGACACCACCCAAGACCATGACCCCAAACCAGGCCACTCAACGCAAGAGCACTTAGCCTCTGAACAATCGCTTGACCCCCCTGCTATGTGCAGGCTGGGAGTGCTGAAGCAGCCATGTGGAGGCGGCCGCAGGGCCACCACTTCTGCTGCTTCCTTGCCCTGGAGGCAGTTTGGCCCAACTGCTTTTCTCCCCCAAATTTAGCTGAATTCTACTACCTTTCACTTAGTCATTGTTTCTTATGGCTTGATAAGTCTGGAAACTGCCGCAGCTGCCGCTGATCCACTCTCCTGAAGACTCCAGTTGCAGCTCATCCTAGCCTCCCTGGGGCCAATCCATGATTTCAGGCTGAGCTGGTTTGGACTTCCAGCATGCTGCTATGAGCCCTTCCTGCTGAGCTGCCTTCAGTGAGAGGTGTATTTTTGTGAGTTTGGGAGCCCTAAAATTTGTATAGAGTCATATTTTATGGGTATTTGAGGTGGCTATGTGGGAGCTGCAGAAGCTTGTTACTTCTATGCTGCTATCTTGGCTCCGCCTCCTACTTGCTAATTTTAATTTATCCCATGATGCCCTCTTAAGTCAGCATGCATTTATTAAACACCTACTGTGAGCTTCTGATGATGAGCTTATGATAACAGGATGAAGATATAGCACAAGAGAGTTAAAAGGAGTATTCAGACAAGTAGAAGGAGAACCAGAAGGTAACAATGAGAAGATACCATTAAAGAGAATAGTGTCAAGGGCTGCAGAGGAGTGGAGAATGATGAGGATCAATGAGAGAAAGTCTTGGCCATTGAGAGATCATTGGTAACTACAGAGAGAGCACTTTGAGTTGAATGATTTGTTTGGAAGTTTGCAGAGAAGAAAGAAGGCAGAGGCACTTGTTTCTAGGCAGCTTTCTCAAGGAAATTTGGCCACAGAGAGGAAAAGAGGCATATTAGATGAGGTATATCATATGAGAGCTGGCTGAGATGGTAGAATCAAGTGTGGGGTTTTAATGAATAGGAAGGACATATAGGAGTTTGTAAGCATCAGGGAAGCAATCAGAAGGTAGAGATTGAAGACTGAAGAGATTGGGAATGATTGAGGAAGCCACCTGCTGGAAAAGATGGGATGGAGTGGGATCATTTGTGTGTGTATAGGGGGGATTGCCTTGGTAGGAGAAAAGTCTCCTTTTACCATGAGCTGTGGTGAAGGGAGATATAAAGGCAGAAGGTGTCTAAGTAATGTGAGATGAGGAGGAAGAAAGAGGAGAGACTTCTTGACAAATGCCCTCAATTTTTTTTCCCCAGTGAAATGTGAGTCAAGATTCTTAGCTGAGAGGGTAAGCCATGGGAGGTTTGAGAAGAATTGGAAAGATTTGGAAGAGGCACCTTGGTGAGCAGGATAGTGAATTAATTAGAAAGATGTGAAAGGATTGCCATATTGAAGTGAGGGCCCAGTTGAGATGATGAGACATAAAATTTTATTGGTGCTGGTAGGCTAGTTGGTTTTTTAAAATGTTTTTCTAGCTTCATTCTTGTGAACTAGAGGAAAGGCAGCAGATGATGGGAATAGTCGAAGGCTGAGACTTGGCAGGGCATCATCTTCAATAAGATAAGGGGGCAAGAGCCTTCAGAGAAGAAGAGAGCGTTGAGTTGAATTGGTTCACTAGAGGGTCAGGATGGGGAAAGGGAGGAAAGTGTGGTCAGTGCATGGGGTAATAGCCCAAGAAAGAACCAAGGGGTGGAGGGATGGGGGTTAAGGTGAGGATGAAGAACAGGGTTTGGGGTAGCAAAGTAGAGGGAGGTATGGAATGGCAAAAGATTGGGATGAGATTATCATCTTATTTTCCTGAGTCTGGTCAGGGATCTTATTGCAGTTCATAGAATATGGAGCCAGGTCATAAATTGGTCCTGTTTCACCTTCTAGTGATGTGGTCAGTGTGATGAGTGGTGCAGATGCTTATTCACTCTTTGATCCTGAGAACTTGGACAGTCCTTCAGCTGTCTCAGAGATGTCTGACACTGTATTGGCCAAAAAACAAAAGAATAGCATTCTGTATAGTCATAAATAGATTTTTCTTTTGGGGGGGGGAAGGCAAGGCAATTTGGGTCAGGTTTTTTTTAATAAAAAGGATAGATTAGACCTTTCTATTATATGAGTTCTCTGATGTAAAAAGTAAGGCTATGAGGTGGTAAGCTGGAGTGTGAATCACTTATTATGTAGTTGGGAATGAGAGAAAGTCTGTAACAATAAAAAAATAAAATTATATATATGCACATATATATATACTTTAAATTCTATAAAGCCCCTTACTTGCATTTTTCCATTAGAGTCTCACAACAACTCTGTGAAGTAGCAGCCATTATTAATCTCACTTTACAGAGGAAGAAATAGAGGTTGCAAAGAATCACACAGATAGTAAGTGTCCAAGGCAGAATTTGAACACAGGTCTTCCTGGCTCCAGGTCTAGGACTCTATCCCTTAATGCCACCTCACTGCCTCTATTCCTCACAGAGTAAGGCAGGCCTGGGTGAAAACTAAAGTAAGAGCTAGCTGTGAGTGGGGAAGGGAAACTGCAGAAAGAGATACTGAGACTGGGGAAGACAGACTCCACCAATCTCAGAAAGTTCCCAAGGGCTAGTCCAAAGTTCTGTAGGAACCCTAAATGCCAGAGCTGGAAAGAACCTCAGAGAGCATCTACGGAGCACAGAGGAAAATGACTCATCTGAGGTCCAATACAATCTAATGCCGTTAGCATTGATTAAGTGCCTCATGATTTCAAGGCACTGGGGATACAATGGCAAAAGGAAAAACAGCTCCTTCCTTCATGCAGATTCCATTTGAGGGGCAGTGCTAGAAAACTCATGTTTATCTAGTGTAAGTAAGTTCTAATCATCCAAATCCCTGGCACTGTGAAGTGGCTCAGTGTGGTCTTATCCATGGAGATGATGCTAAGATGGTACCTTAGGGGGTCACTGGACCTTTCTTTATTTCTTACAGCTAAACCCCCCTATATATATTGCTTCCCTCTATTAGACTGGGAGCTCCTTGAGGGCAGGGACTGTCTCACTTTTCTGTTTGTAGCCCCAACCTTTAGTGTGGTGCTCTGCACAGAGTAAATCCTTAACACGTGGGTTTTTCATTCATTAGTAGAGTGGCAAGCATGTGATTATTGGAGGAGAAGCGAGAGGTCATTAGCACCCCAGGGAAGGACTTCCCAGAGAAGATGGAGGGGACTTGAGCCTTGAAGGAGAGGTCGGATTCCACGGATGGAGATGAGGAGAGGACACATTTCAGGCAGAGGAGATAACTGGGAAGAAAGGGAATGCTGAGTTTGCAAGCAGATCAGTTTGGTTGGATAAGAAAGGGCCTGAGCATGATGAAGTCAGTCTGGAAAGGCTGAAAAGGGTTTAAAATGTCAAGCCATTTGCTTGGTTTTCTTTTTTTCTTTTTTCCTTTTTTTGGAGGGGGGAAGGCAAGGCAATTGGGGTTAAGTGACTTGCTCAAGGTCACACAGCTAGTTAAGTGTCAAATTTCTGAAGTCACATTTGGACTCAGGTCCTCCTGACTCCGGGGCTGGTGCTTTATTCACTGCACCACCTAGCCACCCCTTGCTTGTTTTTCTTGAGGAAATAGGGAGTCACTGGATCTTCTTGAGCAGGGGAGTGACTTATGCTTTACAAAGATTGCTTTGGCAGCTGTGTTGGGAGAACTGATGAGGGCTTGAATTAGGGTAGAATGAGAGAGACAGAGGAGTTGAGGCTTACTCTGAAGGTCCCCAGCCTCTATGACTAGAAGGATGGTGGTATCCTTAACAATTCAACAAGCATTTATTAAGCGCCTCCTGTTTGCCAGATTAAAGTGGAGCAGTCCCCTGACCTCGAGGAACTTAAAGAAAGAAGCGAGTGGGAGGTCCCAGATAGAATTGAGGTTTCCTGATGAGGCTTCCATAGCAACCACCCCCTTGTCAGTCCCCTCTGTGAGCTGCTGCCTACTCAGCCTCTGTCTCTGTCTCCTCCTCAAACAGACTCTCCCCAGAGCTGGCCATCCTACATCTGTCACAGCATCATCAGTTTCCTGGTGTTCCTGCTGCTCGTTATCACATTCCCAATTTCTGGATGGTTTGCCTTGAAGGTAAAGCTGGCAAGGGCTGGGGATCACCCCCTGCCTTGTGTGCCCAACACCTCTAACCTTTGCAGAGGGCTTTGGCATTTCCTGACTCATTTTTTCCCCCTTATTCCTTACAATGTGCCTACAATGGCAGACAAATATTGATCACTGTTAACCAGAAACTGAGCCTTGGAGTAGTAGTGACTTAGATACTGTAAGGGGTGAGCCAGGTCTAGAACCTCTGTTCATTGACCATGTCCACTACATTCCATCACTGTCTGCCTCAAACATTCTTAGTCTTGGAAACCAGTGTTTCTACCTTGGAGAATGCATATGGGCAAGGAGAGGCACCAGGCCCTCATCTGTCCTTGGATGTTGCAGGTTGTTTTCACCCTAACCAAAGACCTTATCCTTAATTATCAGGAAGGATGATCAGAAGACCATGTCCTATCCCTCACATCTGACTAAGGTGAATGTGTTCATCCCCATCTGGAATCTTGTATCTATAGTTCTGATCACCATACCTTGTGAAGGATTTGATGGAACCATAGGAGGTGGAGAGAAGGGTGTCTAGAGTCATTGGAGGGATCAAGGGCCTTCCTGCTGAGGATAGAACAAAGAGGATGCTGCTCTTTGGCTTACAAAACACTGGAAAAGCTACATGGTCTATTGGAAGTTGAGTTGGACTCTGAGCTATAGACTTGGGTTTGATTCCCAAATCCTATGGTATAAAAACAATAATTGTAATTAGCATCAGAAGACCCAGATTCCACCTCTGCTGCTTGCCATCAGTATGACCTTGAATCACTTAATTTCAATGGCTCCTCATTTCTTTATCTGTAAAAGAAAGGGATTGGACCCTTTGAGGGTCCCTCTCAGCTCTTAATCTGTGATCCCTTGATCCTACCTTTCTAAATAACAACCTCCCTGAGTCTTTGATTTGTCTCTAAAATGGGGACAGTACCTCATAAATATGAGGAAACCACTTTGTACCCCTTCAAGTTCCATGTATGGGAGTGTTATTATTATACATGAATACTTAAATATTCTAGAGCTAGAAATTCCTGCTAGATAGAGATAAGATGAACTTGAACTTTATCATCAATTCCCCAAATACTTGGACTGAATAGATTCCTCTGAAATTCCTGCCAGGCCAATTTAGGAAAAATGACTAAGTAACCTGTTTCATCCAGCAGGTAAGGTGTGTATGGAATCCATCCCCCCAAGAGAAGATGGTGGGAAATAGAAGGGGGCTTAGAAGGATTTGGATAGAGTGATGAATGGCAGAGCCATTTGTGAAGACTGAGAGATGCTTAGGGAATGACCAGCTTTTCCCACAAAACAACTCTAGAGAATCCTGGACTGGAAGGACCAAGGAAGGGAATTCTGTGTAGTAGACTGTGCTTAGGAGAGCCTGAGTTCTAATTCATGCCCTCTTGTCCATCAGTTGCTCTGTGGTAGGGGGCAAGTCATGACCTCTGTAGGCCTCACTTTCTTCTCCTAGACATATATTTCTTCCCTGGCTTCCCTGACATATGGAGGTAAGGTACTTTGCCCTCCTCAAAGGCAGACCTTACAGAAGGAAGAAGGGAAATTTTAAATTAGCTAATCTTTTCTCCTTGTTTCCAGGAGTGGTCAGATGAGACTGAGGGGGTCAGGATGTGTAGGGACCCAGTGAAATTGGCAGAAGTCAGTGGCGAGCCTGCATGGCAGAGGGGCCATCTTGGGCTTTCCAGTCCCTGCTTTAATCCTCCTTTTTGCTCCATTCTGCTTCTGTGCATTGTGTGCAGATCGTCCCTACCTATGAGCGGATGGTGGTGTTTCGTCTGGGACGGATTCGGGCCCCCCAGGGACCTGGCATGGTTCTGCTGCTTCCTTTCATCGACTCTTGGCAGAGGGTGGATCTGAGGACAAGAGCTTTCAATGTCCCTCCCTGTAAGGTGAAGAGTGTCAGCTGTGTCCCCTTGGTGGGGGCTTTGTCCCATACTTCTGGGTTCATGGAATGGGCAGGAACATACTATAGAGATGGGCAGAAGGGCTCACTTATTCATGGTGTTTCTCTTGCTGATGGTTTGTCTTGCCTCCCAGACATCCATTTCTGATGTAATAAATACATCCTGCAGGGCCAGCTCCACATTAGGGAAGACTCGGAAGAAAAAGAAGTGGTCCTTGCCCCCAGAGAGATCATAGTCTGGTGGAGGGGGGAGTGGGTGATGAGAGATAAAGCTGACACACTTAGAAAAATGATGGGGTAATGACAGAGTATGGGGGAAGGTGGGCATGGTTTAGGCCAATAATATAACAGCAATTGTCAGTCCTGTGGCTAGGGCCTGGGAGGGTGGGTTAGATTGGAACTCAGAGACAAAGCAGACCCACAGTGAAAGGATGGGGTAGGGGGCAGGGGGAAGAATCCAGCTGGGGATTTAGAATGCTTCTGTTATGTAGATAATAGGAGAGAGTGTGGATTTGGGGCACTGGGGAAGTGGTGAGAACATGCAGCTTCCGGCTGGCCTGATTTGCCACCATTCTGTCTTTTTTCCAATTTTTTGCTTTTATCCCGGCTTCCCAGAGACATCAGGGAACACCTCCCTCTAGATCTCTCTTCTGCCACCACCAGGCCTGAGCAGTTCCTTTCTGTTCCCTAGCTCACCTGGAGATGGAGAATGCTTTTGTTCCTCACTCCTCCCCCTGCCCCTACCCACTAATATTTAAGGATAAGAAAGTAGAATTAAAGCAATATCCAGGGGACAGAATTGGTGAGTTCTATACCCCAGGAATTGTAGCCTAAGAAGCTCTTTGAGCCCTAGAAGCTGGCCCAACTTTGGGGTGAGTGAATCCTTCTCCCATCTGCCCTGATTGCTGTTGGCCTCAGTCTTGAATTTAATTTTGGAGAAAACCCCTGCATGAGGTAGCATCATTACTGCCACCTCCCAAAAAAAATGCCCATCACAAATAAAGCCCGCTCCTCAGCCAGCAAGGACAGGATGATGAGGCTGAGAGACAACAGAATGGCAGGAGATAGCTGGACTTGGCTCTGTGGGGTGAGAAATAACTGGAAAAGGGATTTCTCTTTTAGGTCTCATAGACAGCAGCTGTTTCACTTGCTTCTGTCTTTTCCTTGAACTCTTTTCCTGGCATAGCCAATTTTGGGGATCCCCAGCCTAACCTCTCTGATGGGTGGGCTTCAGAGCCCATTGGGAAAAGTGAATGGGCTCTGCCGCTAATCTCTCCCCTAGTCAGTGAAGGGCAGAGGAGATCCGTGTGTGTGTGTCTGTGTGTGTATGTGTGTGTGTGTGTGTGTGTGTGTGTGTGTGTGTGTGTGTGTGAGTGTGTGTGTGTGAGAGTGTGTGTGTGAGTGAGTGTGAGTGTGTGTGTGTGAGTGTGTGAGTGTGTGTGAGTGTGAGTGTGTGTGAGTGTGAGCATTTGAGTGAGTGTCTCCGCATCAGTGAGCCTTTGTATGTTCCCAGTTCTTTGCACATTGCTTGGCTCTCAGTAGGATCACAATTTCATGGAGTAGAGTTCAGAGTCTAGTCAGGCCAAATTCCTTATTTTATAGATGGGTAAACTGACACCCATGGAATTTAAGTGCCCAAGGTCACATTGCTCAGAGCTTGGATGTGAACCTAGGTTCTCTGTCCCCAGAGCCAATGCTTTCCTCTTGTACCGAATGATAAATGTGCATTGACTGATAAATTAGTCAGGTGTGTCTATGATTGAGCATGTGAATGTCCTATGTGCCAGTGGCCCACATTTCCCCTTGGGTCTTCCAAAGTGGGCCTGGTGGGGCATTGTTTTGTTATTCTAGGCAGTGTCTGAGAATGTCAGGGGGAGGGAGTGACCAGAATGAATACAGCTGCAGCTAGGACTGGCCATCTCTGCTGAGAACTGGTCCAGGCCTCAAAACTCTGGGCCATTTCCAATCCACCTCCTCCTCCCTTCCAGCTGACCTCCAAGGACGGTGCATTGGTCTCTGTGGGGGCTGATGTCCAGTTCCGCATCTGGGACCCGGTGTTATCAGTGATGATGGTGAAGGACCTGAACTCAGCCACCCGCATGACAGCCCAGAACGCCATGACGAAGACCTTGTTGAAGAAGCAACTGCGTGAGATCCAGATGGAAAAGCTGAAGATTGGGGATCAGCTCCTAGTAAGTACCCTTTACGTCTGTTTATCTGCTGTACCTGGGTCTGGGATTATTGAGGGGGAGAGGGTGGCAGTGGGAAAATGTCTTCTCACAAGGCAAATGGAAAGAAAACAAGAAAAAAATGAATCTGTGCCCATATCACTTTTAGAGGGACCTGAGTGGGTTTGAGGGACGCTTCTCAGAGGATGGAATGAGACCTGGATATTCAAGTCCTTCCAAGATCATTCCCTCCTTGATTCATGCCAGAAGACTGAGCAAGCCCACAGCTGTCCCCTGGGTGGTGGGTAGGGCAGACTTAGTGCCTGGGGATAATGAACATGCAGGATTATCCCCCAACTTCCCCTAGCCCAGGGGATGTCAACCCCTGTCCTCTTTTCTTCCCTCCTGTGCTCCCTAACCCTCATGACTTGCCCTAGTTGGAGATCAATGACATGACCAAGTCGTGGGGTCTGGAAGTGGACCGAGTGGAGCTGACTGTGGAGGCCGTGCTGCAGGCTCCCCAGGATGCCCCCTCCCTGCCTGGCCTGGACAGTGCCATTCAACAGCTGGCGCTCCATTTCTTTGGCTCCGGCAGTGGTGGACATGCTCCTGTGGCGGCTGAGACAGGTAGCTGGGCTGGGGTGAAGAGGCTTTCAGATGTATTCAGTCCACAAACATTTGAGTGCCTGTGATGGACAAAGTGCTGGGGACATGAATATGAAAAATGAGCTTACAGTTTGTGGTGAGTGGGGATTACCAAGAAGAAAAAGACAAGGTAGAATGTGATGGGGCAAAAGACAGCTCTGGGCAGAGTGTTCTCAGGTCAGCAGTTGGAGAGGGTGGCCATTTTCAGCTAGCGGTCTGGGAGACAGCAGTGGATCACTTGTTGCTCAATCAGGGTTTATTTGGGAATCCAAGAAGCAAGAATAAAATAATGCCTTTTTCCAGGGAGTTTCCCTTTCAATGGGGATGACAACAGGTACACATATAAATAATGTAGTCACGAAAGTAAAGCGAATAAATGTAAATATATACCAAGTAGTTAATTCAATACAAGGCAATTTGGTAGAAGGTGTAGAGATCAGAAAAGGCTTCTTGCCGAAGTCTGCGCCTTAAAAGAAAAGAGACACTGAAGCAGCATTTTAGACACAGTCCTCGGCCAGTGCAAAGACAGAGAGATGGGAGAGATAGAGCATTGTGAGTGACGGGCAGAGAGGGGGCATGGTGGGCTGAGTCATTGACTGTGGAAGGGGGAGGGAGGGCCAAAGAGGCAGGAAAGCTAGGGCCAGCTTGTGCAAGGAATCCAAAGCTAAAGAGAGGGATTTATGTTTTACTTGAGAGGCAACTGGAAACCACTGGAGTCCATGGAGTGGGGAGTAATGTGGTCACATGTGCACTTAACGGAAATTACCTTAGCAGTCGTGTGGGGTATGGGCTGGAGAGGTGAAAATCTTTAGGCAAAGATATGTATGAGGAGGTGGTTGCAATAACGTAGAGGTGATGAGAGTCTGAAGGGAGGCAGTAACTGTGAGTGGAGAGAGGGGGTAGATGGGAAAGAGATTATGAGGACAGAAAGGGCAAGATTCAGTCTCTGATTGGATACAAGGGAGAGCTTAGCATAATGCCAATTTGGGAGATTCTGGGAGCCCAGAAGGATGTCCATTTTCTTCGGTAGAAATAAGGAAGTTTGGAAGATGAGGAGGGTTTGGGACAGGGAGGAAAAGATGATGATTTCTGTTTTAGACATGTTGGATTTCAGATGTCCCAGGGACATCCAATTTGAAATGTCCGATAGGTAATTGGTGATGTAGGGATGAAGTTTGGGGGCCAGAATTGGGTTAAAACCAAGAAAATCCTTAAGGAATGCCTTCAAGGGAGAGAGGGATTTCACCAGGTAGAGGGAATACATCCTAGGCACAGGTGGGAGAGGAAGGGAAGAGACTGAGAAATAGTTAATGGTCTAGTTTACTTTGGAATGGACAGTATGAAAGAGTAGCCATGTAGAATGAGATGGGAAAGGTGGGTTGGAACGAAATTGTGGAAGGCCTTAAATGCCAACCTAAGGCAGTTGTATATTATGCTACAGACAATAGGGAACCTATGGAAGGTTTTTGAATAATGATAGAAAGGTGAGGAGGGAAAAGAAGAGGGAGTGACAATAGTTAGGCATGTGGTAGGAAGATTGTAGTAGTAGCTGTGTGGAGGCTGAGTCAGGGAGGGAAGACCCTGTGATTTCAGTTAGGAGACTATTATAGTAGTCCAAATGAGAAGTGATAGGCCCAGAGTTAGTTGAGAGTATGGATACAAGAGAACATAGCTCTAGAGCTGGAAGGAATAAATCTTAAAGACCAACTTAAGACTTAAAGACCAACTCCTTCATTTTATAGATGGGGAAACTGAGGCACAAAGGTGAAGTGACTTTCCCATAGTCACCCAGCTACTATCAGAGACAAGATTTGAACTTAGTTCTCCTAATGCCGGGTGTAGCCCTCAATCTGCTGCACCAAGCTGCCCTGCCAAGAATGTTGGAGTAGAATCAAAAGGCCTTGGGAGCCAGATGTATAAATGCGGGGATGAATGGAGAAGTTCTTCATCCCACCCCAGAATTCTCATGTGGGAGAGGAGACATGGGCCTAAGAGGATGGAAAGTGGAAGGGAAGAAGTGATGGGAAGAAAGGGAAGGTGGAAGGGGAAGAACTCTAGGCAAAGCAGCCTCCTCCCGGGGCAGTTACATTCTGAGCAGTCACATTTTTGTGACTGGAGCTCAGCTGATAGAAGAAAGATGGTCTGAGCAGGGGGGAAGGGAGGGAGATCTCAGCTCAGTGGAAGAGAGCTTTACAACAACTAGACAAAGGGAAGTGCCTTGGGAGGTAGTCAGCTCCCTATCTCTACAAGGGTCTAATTGTCCACCAATCAGGGAGGGTCTAGAAGGGATTGCTGAATCGGGAGAAAGGTTGGAGTCTATGATGTCTGAAGAATCTTGCAACACTAAGATTCTTCTATGATTCTTTAAACTTTTGAGGCTGATGTCACTGTCTGCTTCCTTCCTCTTTCTTCTCTTCCTCTTCTCTTCTCTCAAATTTTCAGCTGTAGTTCTTGGAGCCCTTGAAGAGACTTTGACTTCATAAACTGTCTCATTTGTCAATAACTTTCTGCCACCCATCTCAGATCTTGGGCAATTTCCAGTGGTTCTTGATCACCAAAGGACCTCTCCACAAAGATGGACTGGCAGAAAATATTGCTAGATGATACTGAAAGTGGAATACTGGGCTGATCTGCTGCAAAATAAAGGAGCTGGGGAGGACAGTCTCAGGTAGGGTCAGTAGGCCTCCCAGAATGGAAGAATCAATTGATCAGAGGGAAGAGGATATATGGCCTTTGTTTTAGAGAGTCATCCTTCTGATGGGGGAGCATGGTAGGAGACATCTTGGGAACCTCTTATCAGATTGGAGAGATTGAAACCCTAGTCTAATAAGGAATAAGAACTCAACTGAGTATTTCATTCATCTAGGGAACTCTCAGATAAAGAACTATCTATTGATGAAGATTGGCCCCTTTTCTGCAATGTCTAGTTTTAGAGTTGCCTAGGGCACCGAGCAGTAAGGAGACTTGGCTAGGGTCACACAGTCAGTTAATGTTAGAATATAGACTTGAAGCATAGTCTTCCTGACTTGGAGGTTCCCTCCTCTGTTCTCTACCCCAAGTTGTTTAGAGAGACTAAGATAAACATAAAGAATATAAACATATTATATTTATTTTAATAATATTTTAATAATATATTTATTATATATGTATTTATAAAGATTAAGATAATATAATTGTAGCTAACATTTATGTAGGACCTTAGACTTGACAAAATGCTTAGCTGTGTTATCTCGTTTGACCCTCTCTACAATGCTGGCTTTAGGTGAGCGTCGGCTCATGTGGTTTCTAACGTCCCTTCCGGCACTGAGGTTCTGAAAATCTGGGTCGGGTTGTCAATCAGGCAACGCATCCATCTGTTCACTCTTCTCTTCCATTATTCTCTGCTCATTAGACACCGTGGAGATGGTGAGTGAAGTAGAAGGGCCCCTCCTACCTGCCAACAACCCAAGTAGCTCCAGCAATGGCGGCACCAAGAAGAGGTTGACGGCGGAGGAGCTTCTGGCTGCTGTGGAACTGTTCCTGTCTGAGGCTTTGGTCAACCAAGTCCAGGCATGCTATCAGCTTAACATCCTCTTGCCCAACAGTGCACCCAGCATCTACTTCATTGATCTCACTACAGGTAAAGATGCCCTTCTGGATTCCTCTCTTGGCCAATGGGGCCAAGGTTTCCTTTGCATGAATCTCGACTTCCCAGTTTGTGGATTATCTACTCTGACTCATCCATTTCAGAGATAGATGCTTTGCCACATCTTCTCTTTGCCAAAGAGATGCTGAGTCCCCCCGGGGACAGTGTAGGCCAGAAGGAGTTGAAGTTGGGAAATTCAGTTCAATTGAATAAATATATGTTGAGAGCCTCCTATGCAGCAGACACTATACTGGGTGGTAGATAGATACGTATGTGGGTGGGTGTGGGTGTCTCTGACTCTGTTGTTGCAAGGAGGGAATCAAGGATTATCCACTGTTGTGGGTTATCCATGTCTCTGTGGATGATGGAGAGTTGGCTGCATTTAGAATCAAATGAGAGAATATATGTAAAGGCTTGGCAAATCTTAAATATTGTCATTCAGTTATTTCAGTTGTATCTGATGCTTCATGACCCTCTTTGGTGTTTTCTTGGCAAAGATGCTGGAGTGGTTTGCCATTTCCTTCTCCAGCTCATTTTACTGATGAGGAAACTGAGGCAAACAGAGTTAAGTAACTTGCCCAGAGTCATACAGTTAGTAAGTGTCTGAGGCTAGATTTGAACTCAGGTCTTTCCGACTCCAGACCCGGTGCTCTCTCCACTGCACCACTTAGCTGCAGAGATTTGATATTAGCTGTTATTATTTATTCATTTGCTACAAAATATTTATAAAA
>JAQQSU010005382.1:0-13813 GCA_028627135.1 Pseudochirops cupreus | reverse complement strand
TCCACTTCTCTCATTTGGTTTTCAAAACCCTTCTTAAGCTGATCTCTAGCTTTTAGGCAGTCTTCACGTTTCTTGGAAGCTTTTGGTGTGGGAGTTCTGACTGTGTTGTCTTCCTCCCATTCCCTGTTTTGATCCTTCTTGTCCCCAAAGAAGGAATCTAGAGTTTGGTTGCCATTCTTACTTTGCTTCCTTTGCCTGCTCATGGTTGGCCAGTCAATGGTTTTTTTAGCTCTGTGGAACTCTGCTTCCAGAGGGGAAAGCTCTGTCCCAAATTGTTGGGGTTTTCCCAGCTGCTGGAGCTTTTCGGAGGCTGCTGCAGCCCCTACCAGCTTTGGCTCACTGAAAACGCACCCCAGGACCACCACGCAAGACCATGATCCGGATCCAGGCTGCTAAATGCAAGAGCACTTGGCCTCTGAACAATCGATTGGCCCCCCTGCAGTCTGCAGGCCGGGAGCTCTGAAGCAGCAACATGGAGGCGGCTGCAGGGGCTCTGCTTCTGCCGCTTCCTTGACCTGGAGGCAGTTTGGCCAGACCGCTTTTCTCCCCCAATTTTAGCCGAGTTCCACTGACCCTTCACTTAGTCCTTTTTTCTTATGGCTTGATAATTCTGGAAACTGCCACAGGTGCCGCAGATAGGCTCTCCCAAAGCTCCAGCTGCAGCTCGGCTTGTCTCGTCCAGCCTCCCCCGTGGCAAAGCCATGATTTCAGGCTGGGCTGGTTTCGGCTCCCAGCTCTGAGATGGTCCCTCCTAGCTGAGCTGCCTTCGGCAGTCAGTATATTTATGTGTGTTTTATAACTCTAAGATTTGTTTAGAGTCATATTTTATGGGTATTTTGAAGTGGCTGTGTGGGAACTGCCGTACCTTGCTGCTCCTATGCCGCCATCTTGGCTCCACCCCCCAGGCTATGGCTTTCCAACCACCCTGCAGTTTCTCATCTGAGGAATACAGTTTTCGCACCCCTGCGTTCAGAGTCCTTGCTATAAGGCTTCAGATTCTTCCAGAGCGTCTCTGGTCCATCTGACACATAGCTGAATTACATATTTGTGTTCTTTCTGCCTTATCTAGTATCTTTAGTTATCTTTTTGCACTGCCCTGGGCTAGACAGGACTTCATTTACTTTGTTTTGGGATTCTTGACCATTATTCATTCTAGTGCTCTTTCTATCTGTTGGCTGGAGTACACGTACAGGAGCTGAGCCCTTCTGTGACTGTTCATGCCACCATCTAGGTCCACCATGGCCTTGCCTAAAGCTTTCCCATCTCAGTAGGACTCACACTTGGTGCTCTTCTGGCAGAGTTTGTAAAGGGTTGCTTCCATGCCATAATGATGATTTTGAGTGAGTTCAGATATTTTCACATATGCCTTCATCTCAATGAACAACTATTATTATCCTTGGGTGTAACACAGTATATAACACATATCTATTTACACTTTCTACCTTCACCTTTGCTATCAAGGTTGCTATCACTTCTGTATCATTGTACCTGCCTGACAGGCCCAATTCCCATATTTTATTTCTTCTTAGTTTAGGACTTCAGTAGGCCATGGGTTATAAACTCAGATAACCAAAGCTGTTAAAACTGTGTGCTAAGTAAAAATATAAGGCTCTGTCTAAGGGCTTAAGGATCTCTCCAAGGACTAAGGGAACATAAGTAGTGATAAGACATTGTGACTCTTTTGGAGGTCCTCCTTCCTCACTGCACTTTCATGTTAAGGGCTATGTTTAGACCAGGGGTGGAGAAGCTGTGGCCTAGAGGCCACATGTAGCCCTCTAGGTGCTCAAGTGGTAGCCCTCTGACCAAATCCAAAATTCACAGAACAAATCCCCTTAGTAAATGGATTTGTTCTGTGAAGTTTGTATATAGTCAAAAGGCTGCACTTTAGAACCTAAAGGGCCACATGTGGTCTCAAGGTCGCAGGTTCCTCACCCCTGTAATGCAGACAATTAGATGTCAGGAATTCTGATCTCTTGTTACTTTTTTCAAGAATTAAAAAAATATATATCTGTACAGTCTTCAGTCCATAGTCTACTGATACCCTCTGAGGTCCTTTCCATTTCCAGATCTAGGAATAAAATGTCTGAGAGCCCAAACAGCTCTATCTTGCATCTTAAGCCAAAAACGTAAGCTAAATAGTATTAATTTTTTCTTCTTTGAGATAAGAGATGGGTTATCCCTTCTGTTGAGAGACACTTTCTCCTTAGATGTCCTGCTTTTAATGTGATGATCACTATTCCTCCCTATACTGTATTTTAATTCTTCTTAGTTTGAGGTTCTATCTAAAAAGGGAGAATAATGATAGCCAAAGATAAAGAAAGGAATCACTCTCAGATGTGTCAGGGTACCGGCTTTTTACAGAGGTACTACAACGCATTATATTGCAGTAGAAAGGGTTGTATTTGGAGGCAGATGATCTGGGTTGAAATCCCAACTCTTTCACTTATTACCAATGTCACCTTTGAAATCATTTAACCTTTCTGAGCATCACTACCTCAGTTGGCTCATCTGTAAAATAGGAGGACTGAACTAGTTTCTCTCTAAGGTCCCTTCAGGATCTAAAATCTATGAGTCTATGATAATTAGATCTAGTCCTGGGGTTCCAATGTGAATGTTATCCAAGTCTCTTCCCTACCTTTGTACATACAATCATTTATTTACTTCTTATATCTCATAAAATGTATATTGTCAGAAGGTTCTGATATTTAAACAGAATCCTTAACACTACAAATTTATTCCTATTTTCCCAACCTGCCCCTAGCAAAAAGCAATCAGTTGCTCTTCTCATTACATATGGTACGTATCGTACTTAGACTTGAGGTCTGTTATGTCCCAACCTTGTTTTTGCTTTCCATGTTAAAACCCCTAACTCTTTTGATGAGGAGCAAAAAGCTAAAGTTTAAAGTCATGATGATAGTCTATAAATATAAACATACATATATGCACACTCCTTCTATTTTCTATAAAATGTTGCCAAATAGGGGCATCATCACAAAAAGCTGGTAAATCATATGAGTCTCAAGTCACTAAATGGGTTATTTATGATTGGGTTTTGATAAATAATCAATGTGTCTAAACAAGCCTAAGCCTGGGATTTTAAAATTTAACGCTTCTATGCAGAAAAGTAATTCCCTCAAATCTGAACCTTCCAAACTCCAACAAGCTATTCCTTTGCTAGGACATATACTTATTAACTCCTGTGCATCCACAACATAATTTTATCAGTAGGATGCTGGCACAGATGGCACTTAACTATTTAGACCCAATCAAGGCTATAATTTTAAAGAAAGAAAATCCTTGCAGTTCTATCACAAACATCCCACTCGCCTCCTAAGGTGGTTATAAGTTCTACTAACAGAGCTAGAAACCCAATAAACATTAGAGAATATAATATATAAATCAATTATTCTTATGCAGGAAGATCAGCATCATAAGAATGGAGCTTCTGGAAGCCAAGTATTCTAGCATTCATAGAAATTACTGGCAACAACAGGAAGAGCTATTAGTCACAGAATTATAATCATAGAATGTAACAATAAACGATGGCTTTTCCCAGAGTTGGGGGAGCTAACTTTCTGGTAAGGAAATATTCAATGCCTCATGAGAATGCTTATAAACAGAAGGTGGAAAAGGGGACAGATGTGACTTCCAAGGGATGGAGAGCAGCCCTCAAAGCATGGGAGAAAGGTATAGAGGGCAGCCTCTTGCAACTCTAATTTCCTCAGCCAGCCATTTTTAAATACCTTAAATGAGCCTGCTGAGGAATCTTGCCCTAAAGCTTACCTGTGCATATTCTCTCTCAATTGCAGCCTTCTTCTGACTGAATGTCCTAAAAAAAAAAAAAGAGGAAATATTTATTTTTAAAAAATGTACAATGCGTAAATAAATTCAGAGAAAAAAACAACTTTCAAACATTCTCTATAATTCAAGGAAAAAGGGGAAAATTACAGAAAAGAATATCATAATCTTATGATAATTAAGTTTCTCAATAATCAACATATATCAACATTAAAACTCTTTCCTCTACTGTAATGATTTATCAGACTGACTCAACTCAAAGGGTGATATAATTAAGTATTATGATTCCAGCCCAAAATAGATATTAGTGTGTCAAAGTGAATATTTTGAGCTGGCAGATGAGTCTTTTTTTTTTCCCCAAAGAGGAAAAGAATAGTTGGAGGGGTAGAAAACCTGCAGCCTCGAGGCCACATATGGCCCTCTAGGTCCTCAAGTGTGCCCTTTGACCAAATCCTAACTTCACAGAACAAATCTTTTTACTAAGGAGGCCACAGGTTCCCCACCCTCGGTTGTAGACAAATGAAGTTATTAACCAAAATCTTTTACTTTTCACTTTCATTTGATTTTATAAATATCGACACATCTTTATTCTGCCACCAGAAAATAGTACTTAGAACTCACTGAAATCTTACAAGTCTTTTACATGTAAACACACTATAAAGTAGAGAACTATGGACCCCTAAGGAGTCTATGGATAGATTTCAGGGAGTCCAGAAACTCGGACAGGAAAAAAATGACAAGTGTCATTTTCATCAACCTCTCACTGGGAATTTGCTTCAATTATGTAAAACCATTACTCTGAGAAGGGGTCAACAGGTTTTACCAGACTGACTGCCAAAGGAGTCCATGACACAAAAAATGTTCAGAATTCCTGCTAGAGTGGAACATCTGTTTCCAATACTTTGCTTGAAATAATGAGTAAAACTACAGAGCAAACTTTCAAGACTAATGAATACTTAGGGGTATTTAAGGTGACTTATCTACAGTTTAATTTCTTATGCAGCAAATTTCTTCATTATAACTCAAGTTGAGCAAAAAGATTTTCTAATCTGAATAAGATCATGAAAACAAACTGTTATAAGCATTTTGAACAGCAGTCATCCTACACTATCACATTTCAAAAAGATTCATGATTTCATCCATGTGTCCTCCCTCTACCAATACGAATCGCAACCTTTCCGCACTTTTGTAGATGATCTGTACTTAGTATTATCAAACATTATTAATAATTAAATCATGACCTAGTAACCAACCCTCTCTATTATATACGTAACTAGTCTGATTCACAGACAACACTATCTACTTCCTGGCTAACTCACCAAGCTACATGTGGTGGCCTATGCTCTAGCCATGGTCCTAATCTGCCCTAACCCACCCACTACAACCCTGTATTCTACCCTATATCTCTCAGCTTTGAACAGCAAAATTTTTACCTTATCCTGACTGGAACATCCTGGCTACACGTTGCTGTGTGCAGATTAGCACCCCCACCCACAGAGACCACTCTTTAACTCCTCTTGATGTGTTGTCTTCACCCCTCAGACTGTGACTTCCTGGAGAACAAGGAGTGTCTTTCTTGCTTGTAATTGTATTCTAGTGTTGAGCACTGGGCTTGGTGCACAGTAAACACACAATCAATTATCTGTCTGTCTGTCTGTCTATCCAGCCCAGCTTACCTGGTGACCTCGCTAGCTCCCACGGGTGTGAGTATTATTTCTTTGCTGATTTCCAGATCTTTATATTCAAACCCAGTCTCTTGCCTGATCTGAGCTCTCTCTAGTCCCACACTACCAAATGCCTCTTGGACAGCTCAAAATGGATGTCATATAAGCATCTCAACCTCAACATGTATAAAACAGAACTCATTTTCTTTTCACTCACACTTCCTCTTCCCACCTTTCCCATTCCTGTCAAGGGCATTACCCCTCCCCACCACAAACCAGTCAAGCAGGCTTGCAATCTCAGTTTCATACTCAACTGACTGCTCACTCAACTCACTCCATTCAATCAATGTCTTGCAAAGTCTGGTTTCTGCTATCATGACTTCTCTCATATCTGTGTCATGACTTCTCTCTACTCAATCACATCCTGGTCTGGGCCCACATTACCTCACAACCACATTATCACAAAAGCCTTCTGGTTGTCTCCCTGCCTCAAGTCTTTTCCCACTCCAATCCGTTCTTCACTCAGCTACCAAAGTGTTTTCCTAAAGTATAGGTCTAACCATGTCAACACCCCCTCACTCACAGTAAACTCCAGGAGATACCTATTACCCCAGGATCAGATATAAAATCCTGCTGGGCATTTAAAGCCTTTTAGAATCTGGCCCATTTCTACCTTTCCCATCTTCTTACATTTTACTCCCTTCTACCTCCTATACCAGCAGTTCTCAACCTGTGGGTTATGTTCAATTTAAATACATCCTGCATATCAGATATTCACATTACAATTCATAACAGTAGCAAAATTACAGTTATGAAGTAACAATGAAAATAATTTTATGGTTGGGGGTCACCACAACATGAGGAACTGTATTAAAGGGTTGCAGCATTAGGAAGGTTGAGAACCACTGTCCTATACAATTCAGCTACACTAATCTAATTACTGTTTCTCGCAAAGGATACTCCATTTCCCAACTCTATGCATTAACTCAAATGGCAAAAGAGGCCCAAAGAGCCAATGAGGAGAAGAAGGCCTTAAAAAACCAAATTTGCCAGATGGAAAAACAATCTCAAAAGCTCACTGAAGAGAATAATTCCTTCAGAATTAGAGTGGAGCAAATGGAAGCAAATGACTTTATGAGAAACCAAGATACTATTAAACAGATCCAAACAAATGAAAAAATAGAAGACAATGTGAAATATCTCATTGGAAAAACCACTGACCTGGAAAACAGATCCAGGAGAAACAATTTAAAAATTATTGGACTACCTGAAAGCCACGATCAAAAAAAGAACCTAGAAAACATCCTTCAAGAAACTCTCAAGGAAAATTGCCCAGATTTTTTAGAACCAGAGGGCAAAATAGAACTTGAAAGAATTCACCCATCACGTCATGAAAAAGATCCCCAAAAGAAAACTCCTAGGTATATTATAGCCAGGTTCTGGAGTTCCCGGATCAAGGAGAAAATATTACAAGCTGCCAAAAAGAAACAATTTGAATACTGTGGAAACACAATCAGGATAACACAGGATCTAGCAGCTTCTACATTAAGGGATTGAAGGGCCTGGAATATAATATTCTGGAGATCAAGGGAGCTAGGATTAAAACCAAGAATCACCAGCAAAATTGAGTATAACGTTTCAGGGGAAAATATGGTCATTCAATGAGGCGGAGGACTTTCAAGCATTCTTGCTGAAAAAACCAGAAGTGAATAGAAAATTTGACATTCAAATACAAAAAGCATGAGAAGGTAATAAACATGGAAAAGAAATCATAAGGAACTTATCAAAGTTGAACTATTCACATGCCAACATGGAAAAGTGACAATTGTAACTTATGAAACTTTTCTCAGTATGAGGATAGGTGAAGGAATACAAATGTATACATACACATACACATATATCTATATAGGAGGGTTTATATATGCATACAAACACATATCTGAGTATGTGTATATATGGATACATAGAGGGTACAGGATCAATTGAATAGGAAGGGACAATACTCTAAAAGGTGAAACCCTGAGGTGGGAGAGGATTAGAATGAGAGGTGACAGGGAGAGACAGAACAGGGTCAATCATCTCATAGAAGAGGCAAAGGATAATCGTTACAATTTTGCTGGAAATGAATGATGTAAACTGAAAATATGAAATAGGGATGTCTTAGTAAATAGTCTGCAAGAAAAAAGAACTTAGGTTGTTTTTTTTAATATCTTGAAAATATAAATGGCAGACAATCTAAATAGGAGATGACAGTATTTATATCTGCCATGAAACATATACACGTCTCCTTTTTCCAGGGGAAGAAAATTAATCATGCTGCCAGAAATGACAGAGTATTTAACTCGTAAGCTTTTGTATTTTTATATTAGCTTTTAGCATATAGGATGAATCTAGGAAGACAAGTGAGGGAAAATTAAATAGTCTTTCAAGAAGAGAATATATTAACCACTTTGAATAATGTTCTAATGGCCTGAATCTCATATTTTGAAAGGCCTTCCTTCATTCAGTCAACATCAGAGTACCAATTCAACATCACTTGCCCACCAGCCCAAAATGGAAGATGCCTTCCCTATAGAGGACAGCTCTACCAGTGTATTAAAAAAAAGTAACTCAATTTTGTTTTAAAAATGTTATTTACAGGATTATACACAGAGCTAGCAGATAACTTAAGAGATCATATAATCAATCATTCTGTATCTGAAGACCAGAGAGAGATGAAAGGACCTGTTCAAATCAATACAGGCAGAGCCAAAACTCAAAGCCAAGACCTGTGACCGCAAATTCATTGTACTTTCCCCTGCACAAACAGATTTAGCAGTCATTTTGGAATTAGCCATGTTACAGTTATTTACAAACAGATCTGAACAAAAAACTTTTTTTAAAAAACCCAGAAGAAAAGATAAAGATGAGAAGGCTTTTCAGTGTTTTTCAGTATTCAACTTCAGGAGCTCCAAGCTAACCTCTTTTAAGCAAGATAGGTAAATCACTTAAACTTTCTGGGCCTGAGATGCCTCATCTGCAAAATTAAATAGCCTCTAAAGTTCTTCTCAGCTGTAATTCCAATTTTCCTGAGAGAGAGAGAGAGAGAGAGAGAAAGGGTAGGAGGGAGGGAGGGAGGGAGGGAGAGAGAGAGAGAGAGAGTAGCAGAAATACTGACTCTATTACCATTTCCTAAAGAAGTTAAACCAATGCAAAACAACTGCCACAACCAAGAGATTTAAAGAACCCAGAAAACTGCTTTGTCAACCAATACTTACTTATTAGTAAATTGAAAACTGTAAACCTGCAGAGGATTCACAAGATTCAGCTAAATCAGATTGTCCTAAGAGTCTTATAAATGAAACTAGAGGAGGCCAACAATCAGAATAAAGGTAAAACAAATCTGCCATCATTTTACAGTGATTTATTTTCAACAGCCATAATAGTAGAACAACAATGATTAGACTCTATAATTCTGTATCCAATGTACTATAAAGGAATAAGAAAACATGGCTACACCTAACCAAGAATGCAGAGAAGTAATCTGCATTAAAGGTGACATATCCGTTAAAAAAAAAAAAGCACACTAAGGGATCAAGACTTGAGATAATTATTTACTACCTATCTACATTCAAAATGTATTTGTGAGCAGATAAGTAATGGAGGGAGAAGACTGCAAAAGAATGCAAAAAAATCACAAACAGAACTTTTACCAGCCCAAAGGAACCAAGATGACATTAACAAATACCAACTCATACGTCCCCTGACATTGGTTAACTATAACATTTAATTTTTAACATGCTTGGGCACAATGTAGTCTTGAAAGCTCTCTTCCACCAAGGTATCTCTTAAGAGAATATCAAAATGATACAAGACTCTACAAAAGACTCAACTATCCATTAACTTTATTCAACAACTGCCAAACAATGACATGAAGCAAGGCATTAGTTAAAGAGCTATATACTTAAGCATTTACCAATGTCATAAGATGTCCCTCCTTTAAATCCGAAAAAAGGGGCATTTCCGACTGCTGTTAAGATTCTGTTTCTAATTCACAGATGACAGTACAATAACTGTGATGAGCAGAACACAACTAGAAGCACAGCATCTCCTTCCTTGTAGCTCATTGCTCCCAAATCTATTCTTCAACCTCATCATGACTCTTATTTATTTAACCCCTCCACCCAAACCTCTTCTCTCAGGGCATCCCTGCTCTGGTCTCACTTTCCTCCATTCTTAGTACTGGTACCAATACAACTATGCACTACTATCCTTCATGTTTAAGTCAAGTCAGTAAGCTAACATCAAGCACTTCCTATGTGCCAGGCACTGTACTAAGCACTGTGCATACAAAAAAAGGGCAAAAATACTATTGCCACCCTCAAAGAGCTCTCAGTCTAATGGAGAAGACAACATGCAAATAACTATTCAGATACAAGTGGCAAATTGGAGGTAATTTCAGAGGGAAGGCACCAGCACTGAGTAGGGCTAGAAAGAATAAAACCAATTTCTCAGATAAAAGTCTCATATCTCAAATATATGGAGAACTTTGTCAAGTTTATAAGAATGAGTCATTCTCCTATTGATAAAATGGTCAAAGGATATGAAGAGGCAGTTTTTGGATGAAGAAATCAAAGCTATGTATAATCATATGAAAAATGTTCTAAATCATTATTGATTAGAGAAATGCAAATTAGAACAACTTTGAGATTATCATCTCATACCTACCAGATTCACTAAAATGATAGTAGGGGGAAATAACAAATGTTGGAGGAGATGTGGAAAAAAAAACTGGGACACTAATACACTGTTGGTGGAACTGTGAATTGATCTAATCATTTTGGAGAGTAATTTGGTATGCCCTGAGTTATAAAACTACATATGTATACTCTTTGACATGGCAATACTACTATTAGGTCTGTTTTCCAATGTGATCAGGGAAACAGGAAAAGAACATATATATTTTAAAATATTTATAGCAGCTCTCTTTGTGGTAGTATAGAATTGGAAATTGAGAGGATGCCCATCAATTGGGGAATGGCTAAACAAGTTGTGGTATATGATTGTGATGGAATACTACTGTGCTATAAGAAATAATAAGCACGTTGAGTTTTAGAAAAACATGGAAAGAATCGCAAGATAATATTGTATACAGTAACAGCAATACTGCTCAGGATAATGCTGTATACAGTAATAACAATACTGTTCAAAGAATAACTGTAAACAACTAAGCTATCCTGAGTATTACAAATATTCAAATCAACTACAAAAGACCTATAAAGGAAGATGCTATCTGCCTCCAGAGAAAGAAGTGATAAACAGAAGCATGCATAATGGCTGAGTGTGTGTGTGTGTGTGTGTGTGTGTGTGTGTGTGTGTGTGTGTGTGTGTGTGTGTGTGTAATGATAACTTTTTCTAGTGTGGGGAGGAAGGAAGGAAGACAGTTTAGAACCAAAAGTGTAACAAAAAAAATGAATTAATTTTTAAAAAACCATCTCTACACCCTCAAGGAGCTCTCAGTCTAATGGGGAAGACAACACACCTAAATAACTATTTGGTTACAAGATGTATACAGGGTACACTGGAAGCAATGTCAAAGGGAAGAAGGCACTGATCCTGAGTGGGGCTAGGAAAGGCCTCCACTGTTCCCTTGTAATACTACCCTTCATATTCTGTTAATCTTCAACCTGGGGTTTCCCCTGCCATCTGCCTTCCTTGTTCCTAATCCCATAATGCTGCAGAACAGAGGAAATCATACAACACTGCCAACCAAACACTCATACTATCTAATCTCAACTAGGTCCTTACTACTAACACATTAATTTTATCCCTTCCTTAAGATCTCACAATCATTTTATCTTCCATCAGCCTACCTTCATTTCCTCCAGTCTTTCAGAAAACGGTAGCCATTCTCCTTGTCAAGGCTAACTCCTCTACTTGGGTCCATATTCTCCCCCACTCAGACCCATTCTCCCAGGAGTTCAACACAATAGTTATTCCCCTTCTCTTCTTTCCAACCTCTTGCTGTATTACACTCTTTCTCAGTATTTACAAATATGCCCAGCTCTTTTTCATTCTTTTATAATCCAGCTTTTGCCCTTACCCCTCCTCTATTTACTGAAAATGTGTCCTCAAAAGTTACCAAAGATTTAACTGTTAAATATTAGATCGAAAAATCTTTTCTCAGTCCTCACTTCCTTGACCTCTCTGTCATGTTTGACATTGTCAGTCACCCTCTTTGTCCTGGACATTCTCTTCTGGTTCTTCCACTCTTCAGTCTTCCTTGCTGGTTACTCAGCTACTTCCTACTCCAAAGTTAAGTGTCCCGCAAGGTTCTGTCCCTCTTTTTTTCCCCTCGCATGGTGATATCAACTGTTTCCATGATTTCAAAGATCATTTCTACACAGATCCTTGTTTATTCTGCCCTGGTCACAAATCTGGAATATTATGTTAAATTCTAAGTACCACATTGGAATTGACAAGCTAGAGAGCCTCCACATGAAGCTGCCCTGAGAGATCATGCCAGACTGATTAACTTAAGGAATTAGGGATAATTAGGAAAGGAAAAGAAAAGACTTAAGGAGACACAATAGTGTCATTAAGTATTTGATGGACTGCTAAGTGGACTTGTTTGGCTTGGCTAACTAAGAACAGTGGATAAAAGTCATGGGTGGAATTAAGGCATCAAATTGAAAACAAAACAAAACATTTGTCTATTACTAGGCTTTCCAAAAGTAGAATGGGCTACCTTCATCTGGTGCCTCCAAATGAAAGCTGGTAAGATTTTTTGGATGTTAAAAAGGATATTCTTGATCAGAGAGCTCTAGAGGTCCATCCCAACTCTGGACAATCAGATGTCCTGGTTCTGCAGAACATCTCCACTTAAACCTCACTACTTGAACCTGAAATTTAGTATGTCCAAAACATAGCTCATTATCTCTAACACTAAAACCTACTCTTTCGGATTTCTCAAAAAGCAAGAGCAGAAGGATCTGAAGCACAAGAATCTAGGTTCTAATTCTGGCTCTGAAACTTACTACCAATGTAATCACAGGCAAGTCATTTAACCTCTCTGGGCCTCATTTGCTCATCTGTAAAATGAGGATTTTTTTTTTACAGGATAGCCTCTAATGTTCCCTCCAGTTGTAAATCTAAGATTCCAAGATCCTATAACTCTCAAATCCATATAGTCACCCCTAATTACACCCCTCAATTCCCATCCCATATACGTAACCATCTACTGGATATCTCCACATAGATGTCACATCAGCACTTCAAACAGTCTATTTCTCCTCCAAACATACCAAGCCAAGATGGCTTCATCAAAAAAAGAGAATGCCAGGTTACCCTCATTTACTTACCTCCTCTAATAACTTTTATTTATGCCTTTTAAAAAATATATCAGAATTTTTTCCTAATATTAGCCTCCCCTGCCCTTCAAATTTTTGTTTTACAAAGAGAATGTTGAGCATACTTCAGCTAATGAAGCAACTGTGTTTTCCACACTTCTCATCTCCTACTTCTCTACAAAGGTTAGAGGGAGAGAAGTTTTCACTTCTTTTCTTTGAGTTCTTGATAGATCATTGCTTTGAGTTTGGTAGCTTATTTCATTTTCTAACAGATTTATGAAGACTGGTAGATTAGAGAAATGTCTTAAACACAATTTACCTAGATTTATGCAAAGCATTTGACAATATCACTCATGCCATTCTGTGGACACGATGGAGAGCTATGAGGTAGACAATAATAAGGATAGGTAGATTAAAATCTGGTTGAATGACTGGGACCAAAGAAAAGTCATGAATGATTCAATGTCAACTTGGAACGTCTCTAGTGATCCTGGCACTGTTTAACATTTTAATCAATGGTTTAAATAAAGGCAAAGATTGTATAATTCTTAAATTTATAGATTATACAATTCTGGAAACAACAGCTAACATGTTATAGGACAGATGAAAGATTTCTACTAGTTAAAACACTGGACTAAATCTCATAAGAAGAAATGTAATAAAAATAAATGTAAAGTCTTATAATTGGGATCAAAAAAACTTCACAACAAGAAGATGGAAGAGACATGACTGGTTAGTATATCATCTGAAAAACTTATAGGGATTCTAGTGGACTGCAAACTCAATGCATAGAAAAATGCAATATGGCACACCAAAAAACTAATGCAAACTTAGCTACATCTTAAAATTTAAAAACTGTAGGTTAGCTATATTAAGAGTATTCATTGCTACCCAAAAATTATTTTATAGAACTAGAAAAAATAGTAACAAAATTCATTTGGAAGAACAAAAAGTCCAGAATATCAAGGCAATTAATGAAAAGAAATGCTATGGAAGGTGGCCTAGCATTACCAGATTTTAATC
>JAQQSU010005381.1:0-13813 GCA_028627135.1 Pseudochirops cupreus | reverse complement strand
AGGAATGTTTGAAAGTCCTCCTCCTCACTGAATGACCGTATTTTCCCCTGGAACACTATGCTCAATTTTGCTGGGTAGGTGATTCTTGGTTTTAATCCAAGCTCCCTTGACCTCCAGAATATCATATTCCAGGCCCTTCGATCCTTTAATGTAGAAGCTGCTAGATCCTGGGTTATCCTAATTGTGTTTCCACAATATTCAAATTGTTTCTTCCTGGCAGCTTGCAATACCTTCTCTTTGGTCTGGGGATTCTGGAACCTGGCTATAACATTTCTAGGAGTTTTCTTTCGGGGATCCTTTTCAAGAGGTGATTGGTGAATTCTTTCAAGTTCTATTTTGGCCTCCCGTTCTAGAATATCTGGGCAGTTTACCTTGAGAATTTCTTGAAAGATGCTTTCTAAGTTCTGTTTTTGATCATGGCTTTCTGGTAGTCCAATAATTTTTAAGTTGTCTCTCCTGGATCTGTTTTCCAGGTCTGTGGTTTTTTCAAGGAGATATTTCACATGGCCCTCTATTTTTTCATTTGTTTGGATCTGTTTGATAGTATCTTGATTTCTCATGAAGTCATTTGCTTCCATTTGCTCCACTCTAATTTTGACAGAATTATTCTCTTCAGAGTGCTTTTGAGATTCTTTCTCCATCTGGCAAAGGCGACTTTTGAAGGCTTTCTTCTCCTCATTGGCTTTTTGGGCCTCTTTTGTCATTTGAGTTAATCTGTTTTTTAGGGTGTCAATTTCTTCAGTCAGATTGCTAGCTCTCTTTTCATGATTTTCTTGCAACATTCTTATTTCTCTTCCCAATTTTTCTTCCACTTCTCTTATTTGGTTTTCAAAATCCTTCTTCAGCTCATCTCTAGCTTTAAGGTAATCTTCATATTTATTGGAAGCCCCTGGTGGGGGAGCTCTGGCTGCACTGTCATCCTCCCTCTCTCTGCCTTGGTCTTTCTTTCCCCCAAAGAAGGAATATAGGGTTTGGTTGCTGTTCTCACTTTGCTTCTTATGCTTAATCTTATTGATGGTTGGTCAGTCTGTGGTTTTTTTATTTTTTTATTTTTTTTAAATCTCTGTGGGGCTCTAGTTCCAGAGGGGAAAGCTCTGTCCCAAATTGCTGGGGTCCTCCCAGCTGCTGTAGCTCTCAGGGAGGTGCTGGGTCCCTCCCCCACTTCCGGCTCACTGAAGGAAAAGGACCACAAGACCAAAGCCCAAGACCGTGATCCAGATCCAGGCCACTCAACGCGAGAGCACTTAGCCTCTGAACGATCTCTTGGTCCCCCTGCAGTCTGCAGGCTGAGGGTGCTGAAGCTGCAATGCAGAGGCGGGTTCAGAACCTCTGCCTTTTCACTTCTCAGCCCTGGAGGTGTTTCAGCCAGACTGCTTTTCTCCCACGACCTCACAAGTCCTGCTGACCTAGTTCTGAACACTGCCGCAGCTGCCACCAATCCACTCACCCAAGGCTCCAGCTGGGGCTCGGCTCCTCTCCTCCAGCCACCCCCGGGGCTCAGCCAGGGCTTCAGGCCAGGCTGGTTTTTGGTTTGCAGTGCTGATATAGTTCCTCGTAGCCAGGCTGACTTTAGTGGAAAGTATATTTGTGTGCGTTTTGGAGTTCTAGGATTAATTTAGAGTCATATTTTATGGGTATTTTGAGCTGGTTATGTGAGAGCTGCGATATGTTGCTGCTCCTACGCTGCCATCTTGGCTCTGCCCCCCGAGAAGACACACTTCTTAAACACCTACTATGTACCAAATCCTGTGCCAAATGCCAGAGATACAAACAAAAAACAGAAACAAATCCTGTTTGCAGAGAGCTCACATTATAATGAGAGGAGACAACATATAAGGGGGTTCAGCTGCAGGGCACATGGCAAAGCCAAGTTGTCCTTCAGGCGCAGCAGCAGGGTGGATGGTAATGAGTGTTCTTTAGTGTCATTTCCATTGATACAAGCATGCCTCTTTTTGATGTTGAGCCATGTAACAGTGCTTGCCTCTGTGATGGGGAAAGCACAGTAGTTGTGGTTACTGAAGAGATCCAAGTCAGGGAGGAGCTCTCCAGAGTAGTTGCTTACCTGGACAGTGCCTGTCAGGGCTAAACTAGAAACATGACTGGCACCTGGGCCTTGGGATTGGGAAGGGAGCTGTTACCAGCGCTCTTAACTATAGGGTAATGGAGTCTATCCATTAGGGTCCAAGGGGAGCTGCTAGTTAAATGATACTTAGGGTGCTTCATTTACACTCACTCATGTATAAAATTATACAAAAGCACAGATCTGATACCCTGCTCAGGAATCTTCAGGGGCTCCCTATTGCCTCTAGGCTCCAATCCAAACTCCTGGGCCTGGCCTTTCAAGCTCAGTTCCTCTTTACAGAAGGAACTCCTGTTATTCTGACACACTCTACATTCAGGCCAAATAGACCTTTTTGTCATTCCTTCAACCCATTATTCCCTTTCCCGACTGTGAAGCTGTCTTTGAGGCTCAGGTCACCACCCACTTCCTTTAAGAAGCCTTCTGAATTCCCTCACCCAGCAATTCCTTTGGGTTTCCTTTGAATGTCTGTTTTGTACCAGTTGACTTGAGCAATTGTTGTGTCTTCTCCTTTCTTCCCTCTCAGTAAAATAACAGCCTGTTGAGGGCAGGTACCATGTCATTTCATCTTTGTATCCCTCACTCCTAGCACAGTGCTTAATAAATGCATTGAATGTAATTTCATGACTGACAGCTTTGACTGTTGCCTCTGCTAAATCTGATTGCAGAGCAATGGGGATCTAAGTCTTGAACTACAGAAATGTTGCTGTGATGGTGGAATCGCAGGAAGCAGGCAGGGAATGTTGTAATCATGTCATGTAGGCCATGGTCTGGGCATAAAGCCATCTGTGCCACTCCACTTCTGGAATTTGAATCCTGCATTCTTCTGTCTGTTTCTTACCTGGAAAAACCTTTCATTTCTGTTTCTAACAGAAAGGCCTCTGAAAGGCATTGTTGATCTGTGAGAAGTGTGGGACTGGACTAGAAGTCACGAATCCTAGGTACCTACCCTATCTATCACTATTAATATGTGACCTTAGACAAGTCACTTTACAATTCTGTGATTCCTCACTCCTGTAAAATGAAAATAATAATCTCCATCCTACTAAACTCATGAGACTTTTTTAAGGTCCTGATGAGATGGTGACTGTGAAAATGCTTTGAGAAGGGCAGAACTCCATCACAATCAGCAGGATTTGAGAAAAGAAGAGAAATGGGTGGAGCACTTGGTATAGTATTATTCAGGTAGATGTCTCCTGAGGCCCCCAGGGGACAAGCCAGACAGCTACCCTGCTCCCAAGGCCACGGGGAGCTTCTACCCTACTGGGGGCAAACTACATGTTCATAGATAAATAAACACCAACTCTTAGTCAGAGGAACTCCAGCGTTCTTTTCTTCATGGCAGCTTAAGGGTATCTAAGGGCTAGGAGATCTCCCAGCATTCCTCCAAACTGTCTGGGCCTCTTCCTTGTCCTCATAAGATTGACTTTGAGTTTGTGCCATATGAGGATCAGTTAGCTGGGAATGTTTAGCCTAGCAAATACTAAGGGACTGGACTGGGGTTGGGGCAGGGGAGACACATGACAGTTATCTCCAGGTGTTTGAAGTGAAAAAGAGATTGCCACTTTGTTTGCCTGGCCTCAGAGGAAATATCTAGGGAGAGGGTGGGGACTCAAAGGTAACCTTGATGCCAGGACATATTTCCTAGCCATCAGAGCTATCTCAAGTGGAATGGGCTCCCTCGGGCATCCTGGCTTTTCTTCCCTAGGGGATCGTTAAGTAGAGGCTGCTGGACTGAATGCTTGGTGGGTATGAGGGTGATTCTTGCCTAGAGATAGGTTGCCACTGAAATTTCTTCCCCAGGTCTGACATTCAGGGATTCTGTGACCCGCTCGTGTGAAGGAAGTGTCCCAAAAGGGAAGGTCAGTACTGGACACCAAGGGTAAACTTTGTACTTTGTACTCTTGAAGCCAATTATGTGCCTAGCCCACATGAGACTAGCCCACAGCCTTGGAAAAATACAATTCTAATCTTCTGCACAGATCTTTATTTTTCCCCTCAGAAGTAGGAAGGAATTTAATTTAGAGTTTCATGATAGAAAATCTTTCTTCCTTTCCTGTTTGTGATGTTCAGCTGCTGGCAGCTGTGACCCTTCTCTCTCCTCCTATTTTGTACAAAGTAATATGCTTTCTACCATTGTCTTTTTAATATCTGCCACCATGGCCTTTCTCATCCTCCAAGTCTGCTCTTTGTTGGGGATGTGCAGAAGTTGCCTTGCTGAATATAGTCTCTGTTGCACACATTTGCCAATATCTTTGCATGGATTACAAATATGTAAGTATATATCTGCATGTATATCACTATATCTGAGTAGGTTTGGCTGTTCACTAGGGGAACCAATGACATTTAAGAAGAGTTTATGAGATTTATTTGTTTTATGGGAAAATTGGGAAAAAAGAAGAAAAGAAAAAGTCCCCCTTTGACCATATGTGCATTCTCTGAAAATGATAAGATGCCAAAGAAATCCTCTGAATGGTTTAGCATCTCCTCTCCCATAGAATACCCCTCCTTAGTGGGATTCTGTCCCAATGACTGGTATCCAGGCCCTGGGACCTCAATGTCTTTCTTTTCAGGAAGCATTTCTGGCTGCATTTGGAACTATCTTTGCCCCTCTTCTAATCACTAATGAGACTCAAATCATAAGTGTCTTCCTTCTGTGCCCCCTTTTGATAGATTCTCTAATAAAAATTAGCTAATTAGATAGGCAGTAAGAAAAGATTTCCCTCCTCCCTCTGCAGATCAGACTATCTGAACTTTTTGAAAGAGCTAGCTTTGGCGGATAACTTTCTAATTGTACTTGCAATTTGGAAATGTCCTACATTGTCAAGAAAGGGCTCCATTATCAGCCAGAATTGAAGAACTGTACATGAAAATGGGCCTGATTAATGTCATTCTCCTATGACCCTTTCTAAAGGGAGTTAGACATTTGGACTTCAGAGAGGGAATCATAAGTTTCTGCCCAACCACTGGTATCACAAGGTGCTGTGGAGAATTGGGCAGACTTGGTACTGGGGCCATTGGATGAGCCTTGGTTGAACAGTTCAATGGCTCTTACATGCTGTAATGGGAATGCTGGGATCCCAAAGTGTCTTTGACTTGGGAGTCTCTTCATACTATAATCTCATCTGAGCTGGGAATCCTCAAGTAAAGCCAGACACTGCCATGATTTTCAGATGCCCAGTGAGGTCTATTTCATTAGCATTTCCATTTTGAAATGAGTTTTGGCAATCCTTCACCAAATCCTACATTTGTATGTGGCTTTCTTAAAGGAGAACATAGTAGGCAACCAGAAGATTGAGCTTCAACTCAGTTTGAGGTCCAGCAGTGACTGGCTGTGTGACCTCACCCAAGTGAATTTCTCTCTCTGAGTCCCAGAGTTCCCCTACCAACCTCAGGCAAATAATGATGCCCATTGTGCTTACCTCCCAGGACTGCAGTAAGGAGCAAATGAGAGAAGCTATTGGAGGAGCTGAGAAAGGTGAATCCCACCTCTTGTTTGGACCTGGACGCTGAAGCATGTCTGGGCTGAAGAAAAACCCATGAAGGAGGGAGGCATTTGTTAAGCCAGGCTCATTTACTGTCTTGATATGTGGACACCCATCTACTACAGTGGGATCCTTCCCCTTTTCTGTGGCACAGCCCTACTTGACCATCTAGTGAAGCCTATGGACCCCTTTGCTAAACTATAACTTTAAATGCATAAGAGAAAATGCAAAGGGTTACAAAAGAAACCAATTCTATTGAAATAGTTATCCAAAGGCTTTTCTCCAAGTCCACAGAGTCCTTAGTGATCTCCAGGGCTTGGGCTCAGCACGAGATTGGCTCTGAGTCCTGCCTCTAGTTTGTGCCCTGTGTGACCATAGGCAATTCATTTCATTCCTCCTGCCTCAGTTTCATCATATGGAAACTGGGAGGAAGCAAACTTGTAGTCCTCTCCCTGCCCCCTCCACCATAGGAGGAAACCCAATGTTGTGAGGGTCAAATTGGATTCAAGTCAACTCAACGAATTTATCAAATGGCTCCTGCGTTCCAGGTGCCACCCGCCAGGCAGTAATGCTACAAAGACAGAAAGGAGAACGCTCCTGCCCATTGCTCTGGTCTGGCTTCTTCCCTCTCTCCTCCTTCTTCTCTAATGTTCCTATAAGGCTTCCAAAACATTGGTCTGGACCTAGGATGTCACTGGAGCGGGGACTTCCTTGTGTGGCAATTTCCCTCACCGATAAAGATGGGCACACAGCTGGCCCGTGTCAAAGGAAGGAAGCCTTTTAGTCCCGGAGCTCATTTGAGCCCCAGTACAGCCCTTGTAAGTAGGGGCCATAGGCATTGTTCTTTCTGTTTAACAGATGTGGACACTGAGGCTCAAAAAGGTGAAGGGGCTTATCCATGACCTCACAGCTAGTAATCGGCAGAGGCAGGATTCGAACTCATCTCTCCAGTCCAGCGGTGTCCCTCTGGCACCATCCTTAATACTTATATCAAATGAGATTATGTGTGTGTGTGTGTGTGTGTGTGTGTGTGTTGCAAACCTTAAAGCACTATGTAAGTGATATTAACAATAATAATAATAATAATATTTAGAGCATCATTTGTTTATTAAGACGGGTAAATGCTGGACTGAGAAGGATATTATTCTGCTTGATCATCCCCAAAGTTAATTGGCTACCTGTAGCAGCCTATGAATCTGTGCCCTTCTCCATGGTCAGTGCTCCTTTGGGGTCAAATGGGCTAGTTAATAATGGTATCTTGAGCTCTGTTCTGCCTCTGCATATCAGCCAATGGCCCCACATCCAGCCAGCACCAGGCAGAATAGTCATCATTGCAACTGAGCATCTTCAAAGGATCAATCCAGCCTTTTCAGAAAACAGTATCCTGATTTCCCCTTGACATTTCTGTAGCTACAGGAGACCATTATTCTGTGACGATGCTTCGATTTCCCTACTATTATCTTTTAAAGAAAAGCCTCTCCTGACCTTGGTACTTTTGTATTTTTAGAGGTCATGATTCAGCTTTCTTTCTATCATAGGCAACCTGTTAGATCTTCTTGGCCTAGAGAGTTTCAACTTCCCCACATGTATTTCATGTAGTTGTATAGACAATTCTGCCCTTCATTCCAAAGATGTGATTGCTACAGCTGCATGTTCTGCCTCTAGCCTCCAGCCACCAACCACTTGCCCCAAGCCAGAGGAGGCAATCAGAGGGGTGCTAGGGTCTACCTCTGTGGCCAACATAAGCTAGTACAGCCTGCTTTATGGCAACCATATCCACATCAAGTTTTCAGAACCCCCAAGGAAGCCTTAGGCCCTTAGCCTCTGGCCTAACTGGCTCTCAGCAAATGTAAGTTTCGGTAGCTTTCCCAGACAAAAGCCCACAAATTAAATTCACAGCACCAGGAGGTTTTCAAACATGCTGCCCTGGCTGGTCTTTGGAAGATTAAAGAGATTTGGGTGTTGTCTGAAGTTAAGTTCGTCAGAAACTTGATAACTTTTGGGGGTGAAAGAAATCCGATAATTATCGATTTACTTTGTTATCGTGCTCAACTGAAAGTGAACTCTGCACCAAAGAGAAAAGTCAAATAGGCAAGGCTCCTCGTTAGCATACCAGACTATGAAAGTGCTGAATTCACAGCCTAGCTAACCCAATTGGAAAATCAATTCTCACTCAGTGAATGTATGTGGTCATTTGTCCCCATGTTGGATGCATTTCTATAACCAGGAGGAGGGGGAAGAAGGATGATCCATCATCTGAGGGTCTCTCTGTCTCTCTCTCTTTCTGTCTCTGTATGTCTGTCTGACTGTCTCTCTCTCTCTTTCTCTTTCTCTTTCCCTCTACCTCCCCTTTTATCCCCCTCCCCCTCCTCCCTCCCTCCCTTCTTATCATCCATTTCTCCAGTAGTCTGTTTCTGAGGGATAGGTCTAAAGGGCCCTTCTCACTCCACGTTTCAGTACCATGTCAAGCTTGATGGACAAAGATGTTTTTTGTCACCTTCCCCATAGCCTCCTTCTGGTAACATTCCTGGGACAACACAGCGCAGCAGGTAGGAAAATGAACATCTGGGTTAGAAGCTAGTTTTGTTTACACATTGACAAAAACTAGTTTGTAAGATTTGGGCCCTAACCTTCTGAGTGGTTTCTTGGTCAGCATTAGGTTCCCAACCTAAGAACTCAAGACCAAAATGTGACTGCCCATCAGTCTTCCCCACATCCTTCCTCAGATCTTGTTCCTCCGACCCCACAGCCAAGCTTCCCATCCTGCCATTTGCTATCTACTATCTTGTCTTTAGTAGCCTCCTTGCCTCCACTGCCTTCACTTCCTCTACTGTTTTGTCCTTGTTACCCCCTTCCTCATTCCCCTCTGACCTCAGCACCTGAGTAACAGGTTCTGTTCCATACCTCTAGGTGCTGGGTCACTGTATGATCTCGGTGCTTCAGTCACATTCATCTTGTTCTTCCCTTCATCTGATTGGCCTGGATTGAACCTGTGCTATACCAGGAAAAAATTCTTCCCTTACAAGAGCAATTTATGCCCCACTCCTGCCTTTCAATATTCACTTTACCCATAGTAGGTGCTTAATACATTTTTGTTCAATTGAATTGGGAAAATACTACTTCATAAAACTGTTTTCAAACAAAGCTTATGCCAAGAGATTTCCTTCCTTCTTTTGCCCAACCTCGCTGATCAACTGCCAATCCTCAAACTACAAACATTGAATCTGAACAGAATAATTTATGTTCCTGAGTACACACTTATAGTCTGTATACCTGCACCTGGGTGCTTAGGGGCTTGCTTTGAGACAGTTTATTTTAGACTAGAAGTTGCCAGGAAAAACCTGACCATATTTGGTGTCTGATATATGCACTAGTACCTTGGGCAGCATCCTAAGGAAGTACGCAAACTGTTACTTTCTTCCAACAGACCTTTCACTGACTGGCCCCTGCAGATACAGATGAAAAAGAGACTGCATTCATGGAATGTAGCTTCTAGAATGTAAGATGGCATGGATGATTCCCCTTTTCAGTGCCTCAGACCCTTTTGGGTGCCAGTCTGGTGAAGTCTTATGGACCCCACACAGAATCATCTTGTTAAATGTTTACAATGAAATACACAGAATTAACAAAGGAAAGCAATGCTATTGAAATAAATGTGTGTGTATACACACACACACACACAATACGTAATTAGAGCTGTAATAGCTCTGTGTGTGTGTGTGTGTGTATTTTTCTATAAATAAATTCTCAGACCCCGGTTAAGAACCTCTTACCTAATGCAAATCCAAGATTTGCTCACAAATACATGTGATAGAAAGCAGAAGGTGTTGAGTGTATCAAAGAGTTGCCAGAAAAATTTTCTGAGTGTCTGGAACAATTATAGCCTGATGGGAATGAGCGCACAACCCCACTCCCCACCCAAGGCGATGGCTTTGGAGGAAACAGCAGCCATTCAGCTGCGGAGGTTGAGTCTTGTTTGATTGAGCATCAGTCATGTTGTTCTCCATCCTCACCTTGTGTGTTTTTACCAGCAACTTAACTACCCTGCTGTCCGTGCTTGGATCTCCCACTGGCTTTCTGCCTTTCTCCTTTGCCATCGTGAGCCTCATCTGAAAACACCAAAATGTTCATGACAAAAGCATACAGGTGACATATTGTGGGTAGCTATAATTAATGGAAATTACACATGTACGTTAGGAATGTTGCACTTCTTTATTTTTGCATTAATGGTGTGTTGCTTAGCTTCAGAAAGAATAGTATATTGAGTAGTTAATTAGCAAGTATTGTGCTTTTCAGTACTAGCTGTCAGATGCCAAAGATAGATTCCATTAGAAAAGGAATTCTCACATTAGTGTCACCAAGTACAACTTTCTTCATTACATTTGAAATATGCCAGCAGCCCCATGACCAAATGCTCCTATTATTTTCTTCTGAACTAAGTTAGTTTCTTGTTGTACTTTGAGACTTCAGATGATGTATTATCCATCCCTACTCTCCCTCCAGTATATGGTGCTTGAGTCATCTCAAATGCAAACTAGCAGCAACCATGCCCACATTCTGATTGTGATACATAGAAAGGACACTGGCCTGCTACACGTTTGCTAACCATGGAAAGTTGACATAATTGGTAGGGAATGAGATGACTGGTTAACATTAAGAAGGAAATGTTTTTTTATCTATGCAACAATTTATAAACAAGATACTACATGGGTGAGAATGTGCCCTTCCACTGAGTTTTCTGTTTCATTCGGGTGGCTTCATTAGGGTGACTAGAGGCAAAACTATAAGGTAGGCAAAGCATGTCTTTGGTTGTCTCCCACTTTCATCCATATCTGTGCCCACCTCTCATCCTTTGTGGCCAAAGTCCTGCTGCTGCCACATGTCTGCACTAGGCATCCTACCACAATATGTCATGTGGATCCTACACCCTGGGCAGTAATAGCAATATAATGCTTTTGTTTGAAATTAATTTGGGGGGGAAGTTTCTCAAAATTGACTTCAAGGCCAGTTATAGCAAAATTAAAAAGCAAATTAGTTGTTCTTCTATATTTCACCCCTTCTGTTGCTATATAATCAATCTCTTTTGCCACCGTCAAGTTGTCCAGTGCCCCCATGGCGTCTCATGTCTCTACTGTAGCACCCTTCCAGGGCCAGGAAGGGTCCCATGCTCCTCCCTGTTTCTACTTCTTCCCCCCACCAAACAGCACTTATCCCCAGTCCCACTCCCCAATCTCCAGAATGTGACATTGTGGCAATCAGTGAGATTGATTGCATTGAATGTGTTGCTAGTTAAAGAATTGCCTCACTGACCTTCTCCTTGCCTCCTCATTCTATTCTCACTTCCCAATCTTTCATCATCTGGCTTCCATCCTCATCATTCAAATGAAATTGGTCTCCGCAAAGTTATCAATGATCTCTTAATTGGCAAATCTGATGACCACTCCTCAGGCCTCATCCTCCTTCACCTCTCCATCTCGGTGGCCATTGTTGACCACTTTTTGATCTTGGATAGTTTCTCCTCTCTAGTTTTCCTTACACTGCTCTCTTGGGTCTCCTTCTCCTTGTGTGCTTACCTCTTCTCTGGTTCATAATTTGTCACACCCTCCAAGGCTCTCTCTTCTCTCCCTTCTCTTGTTGACCTCATCAACTCCCACAGACTTAATAATTAGCAATCTGCAATGACTCTCCCATCTCTATAGCTGACCACAGTCTCTCCTCTGATTTCCAGTACCATATTATCGACTGCCTTTGGGCATCTAGAACCAAGGATCCTAGAGGGATCTTAACTCCAGTATTGTCCAGAGAGACGCCATTGCCTAGGCAAAATTTCACCCTTCTGCTAAGAGCGTGACCATTATTCTACTTGGAGTTCATAACCACAGTTGTCCTCTCCTCCTTGCCTTTCCTTAACCTACTCATCCAATGAACTCTTGCCATCTAAGTCTTGCTTCATACCTAACTTCAAAACATCTTCCATGTGCTTCCCCTTCTACACACACATACACACACACACACACACACACACACACACACACACACACACACACCACCTACTTCAGGCCTTCATTGCCTCTCATAGTCTCCTACTGGGTCTCTCTGCCTCAAAGCTCTTTCCTCTCCAATCTATCTTCCACATAGCTGCCAGATTGAACTTCCTAAAGCCTTCTTTTCTCAATCAATTCCAATGTCTCTTCTATGATGGAATATCTGTTCCTTAGCTTGGACCCTAATGAGCCTCCCCTTCACACACTCTTGTGGCCAGCTGTACCAGCGTTGCTGCTGTTCCTCACATGTGATACACCATCTCTCATCTCCATGCCTTTTCCCAGGCCACCACTTCCTAGCTGAAAGGAGCATACTCCTCACCTTTGCCTCTCAGAATCCCTTTGAAGTTCAGTTTAAACACCAGAGTCTTCTGTAAAAGTCCTTTCCTGACACACACATGTGGTTTCCCCCTAAGGAATGTAAGGTCCTTAAGGGTTTCATCTCTTTCCAATCCAGTACCTGATACAGAGTAGGCACTTAATAAATGACTGAGACAACAGGATTCCTTAACCCAGTTAAAATGGGCCTCCCTTAAGAAGACTTTTAAGGTCCCTTCTATGATCCTGTGATTATCAGAAGTCATTGCATTCTAAGGCCTACTGGGGCAGAAAATATTCTTGTCCTTTTTCAACGTGCCAAACATTGAGTGTGTGTGTGTGTGTGTGTGTGTGTGTGTGTGTGTGTGTGTGTGTGTGGACACACACAGACTGTGAGCTTCTTGAGGGAAGGGACTATCTTTTGCTTCTTTTTGTATCCTCAGCACTTAGTACAATGCCTGACAGATAGTAGATACTTAATAAATACTTATTCACTGATTAATATATATGCACATATAAAAGCACATAGACCAGATATAATATGTGTATAGTATATTATATATAGTGTATATGAATATATATACACGCATAAAATATAATCTAGAAATATGTTATCTATCTACATGTATGTGTACATAATTTTCTATAAATTACTGATGAGGCACTCTGTCAGCATCAATCAATACTTACTCTAGAATTTATAGTCTTAAAGAGCTGTCTAGGGTACTGAGAGGTTTGCCCTATGGTGACATTGCCAGCTGTGGATAATTCTAGCCCCCAGCTCATGTCTTGTGAGCTATCTGGTAGCTGCTAAATGTTGTACAGTTAATTTCTCTCACAGTATAATTTTCATGGGTCAGTAAGACTGAGCTCCTTAATGGTTACCCTTCAGTAATTTCAAAGGGCTCTAATCCGATCCCAGAAGACTATCATAAATGCTTTTGTTGCTATAAACAAATCTGTGTTACTTAGTCTTTTGTTCACCCCTTTCTTGTCCCCATGTTGTCTTGCTGGCAGAGCAGCCCGGGAAAGTCCTTTTATTTCTGCCTCTGGATCTTAGATATGTCATAGGCTTTATCTGTTGGTAAACCACTTTCAGTTATATTAGACAAATCCAGGGCCATGTACCAATTGTCAGCCATGACTTTTACTCAGCAAAATGTTGCCCTCTTGTTCCAGAAGAATCTCTTTGCATTTGGAACATGGTTTGAAATGTTCTTAGAATGTCTATCACTTCTTTCTTTCTTTTGAAAAAGGAAGTGTTAGTCTTTCTTTAGCTGCCTTAGGATGATAGGGCTTCTGTTTTGTTTTGTTTTGTTTTTTTAATTTTATTTTAGTTTGCATCATTCATTTCCATGAGATGAGTTACAGATTTTCTCCCCATCTTTCCCCTACCCACCACCCCAAAACAGCCATCCCAGTATATCCCCCCTCCCCCAATCTATTCTCTCCTATGTCTTCCCCTCTCACCCCTCTAACTTTTTGGTAGGGCAGAATGGATCTCCCAAACACAGTGCCTGTGTATCTCAAGTTCCATTTGGATGTAGTTAATGATAATAATAATGATAATAATAATAATAATAATATTAATAATTGTGTATATATATATATACATATATATTTTTAACATTTGATTATAGAACTTTAGATTCCAGATTCTTTCTCTTCCTCCCTTGTCACCCACCCCCACTGGAAGGACAAGCAATCAAATACAGGCTGAACACGTGACATTATGCAGAACCTCTCCATAGTGAGCACACTGTGAGAGTCTGATTACATGTCCCTTGTTCCTATCCTGCCCCCCCAACCACTCTCCACCCTGTCCCTGTCACTCTACAGAAATGTGAGCATTCATAAGCCCTCCCCTCCATCATCCTACCTTTCAT
>JAQQSU010005380.1:0-13813 GCA_028627135.1 Pseudochirops cupreus | reverse complement strand
AGCCACCCCCAGGGCACAGCCGCGGCTTCAGGGCAGCCTGGTTTTGGTTCGCAGTGCTGATATGGTTCCTCGTAGCCGAGCTGACTTTAGTGGGAAGTATCTTTGTGTGCGTTTTGGAGTTCTGGGATTGGTTTAGAGTCCTGTTTTATGGGTATTTTGGGGTGGCTATGTGAGAGCTGCAATATGTTGCTGCTGCTATGCCGCCATCTTGGCTCCGCCCCTGGATATATTATTTTTACTGCATTTTTCTTTGTTCTACTATTCTCTTAACCCTAGTGCACAGTTTGCTTTTCTTTGGCTGAGAGAAGACTTAAGTGGAATTCTTTCTGTAGGATCCAGCAGGTTGGTATTCAGGATCTCAGGCGACTCTAACCCTCTCTGTGGGTAGCCATTCATATGAAGAGGTTTATGGAAAATTTATTGAAAATTTGTCATATTGGGTAGACTCTTAAGGACCCTAGGTTTGCATTGGGCAAGCGGTCTAGAATAAGGCTGTGCTAGGTCATTCTATGGCGCTGTCACCTAAATGCCTTTTAAATAATTGCACAGAGATGTACAAATAAGTAGGGCAATGAAGTTAAAACAGACTGCATGAGATTGCAAGGGTTAAGAAGAGGTTTAGGAGTAGTGTGAAGGAGTTAGAAAGACGAAAAATTGTTATCAGAGAGTAAACAGTTCATAATGGAAAGCCTTAAAAATAAACCAACTCTGGATGCTGTTAAGGTGCAAATCAAGATCATTGCACACATGGCTGACATGGACTAGGGATGGAGTTTGTAAGAACTGGAAGATTTGCTGAACTGAGAGGAGAAGGTGTTATGAGGATCATCAGCATCAACATAGAAGTGGCCAAAGATGATGATCACAGAACTGAATTTTAATTCTGGTTCTGCTACTTATTGCTTGTACACTCTTGAACAATTCCTTTCAGTTCTTTAGGCCTCAGTTTCCTCATGCGTAAAATGATGAGATTGAACTAGATGCTTTCTAAGATCCCTTACAGCTCTAAATCTTGTGATCTTTTGATTTTACTTGATTTAAGTGGTCAAGGGAAGGTATTTGAGAAAGGGCCCGATGTTACTTGTGTTATGGGAATCTGAAGATATTCCCTGCCCCTAGGCCCTTTGCTTAGTTGCTCTGAGAACCTTCCCCTATTTGAAAGTATACTCTGCCCCCCAATAGGCTGAATGTCGTCACGTGGAGCCTATGGAGGGAGGTTTGTTTTTCGGGAATGCCAGAGCCTTGTTGCTTTGTGATTGGGCAGTGGGTCAAGAGGGCTGTGACATTCTCTGATCCAGGAAAAGGTTATATATACACTGATGTGAGGTTTTGCTTTGGGGCTCACTTTGGAAAGAGTTGTGTGATTTGGCCAGACAAGACTCTGGGAAGCTGTTGAGCCCCGCCTTGGCTTTGAAAACCTCAGATGTTGATGCTTCCCTCTCTGGTAACTGACTAGGTATGGATGTAATGGTCAGATGGTTGGAAGCCCGTGTGCTGATCTGTTCCTCTTTGTCTGCTTGTAACTTGTGTTTGCATTCTCTGAAGTTCAGGGTGCTGACTTTTTCCCCTGAACTAGGTAAATGATATGTGTTTGATTGATTAAAGTGAGACGGTTAACCCATTTTGAGTTATTTTCCTTTAGAAAAGCAGATCTAAGAACCTGTGCTAGCAGCCACCCTGGGTATGCTAGGGTGCTTGCTGATACAACTTGTCATACACACCAGCAATACTTATCCCTCATTCTGCTCTCAGTAGAGAGCAGTATATCTCTCTAATGATTGTGTAGTAGCAGGAAGTATTATATAAGAAAAAAATAAGACTGGTATGTTCTCCTGCCATATGAAGTTAATATCAAAATATATGTATTACATGTGTCTACACACATATGTATATATACATAATATGTGTGTATGTGTGTATGTGTATATATATATATATATATATATATATATATATATATATATACATATGTACAGAGAGTGACAGAAAGAAATATATAGATGTCTATCTCTCTATGTAGCTACATACATACATACATTTGGTGGCACAGTGGATAAAATGTTGGGCCTAGAATCATGAAGACCTGAGTTCAAAGCTGATCTCGTATATTTACTAGCAGTGCGACCCTGGGCAAATCACTTAACTCTGTTTGCCTCAGTTTCCTCATCTGTAAAATGAGCTGGAGAAGGAAATGGTAAACCACTCTAGTATCTTTGACAAGAAAACCCCAAAAAGGGGTTGCAAAGAGTCAGATGTGACTGAAAATGACTAAAAAATAATATACATATGTGTGTATCCTCAGTGTAAGTGGCCTAGTCTTTCGACATGAAGTTAGGAGGATTGTCAGTTCATTAAAATTACTTATCACTTGGCGCCAATATATTCCTATTACCTTTCACAAAGTACAGGCAACAATTGTACTAGTCACATCATGTCTCCTCAACTATAACTTTCAAAGAACTTAGAGACAAAATGCTTGGCAGGGGCTGGGACATGTGACCCATATGTCAAGAACATTATTTTGTTATCCCGGGCCAGTGAAAACTCTCCTGTTATGAGACTGCAAACAAGAAGAAAGAAGCAACTTAATTTCTTGGGAAGAAAAAAAAACACTTAAAATGCTTCCAGCAAGAGATAGTATTCTTTAGTGAAACTGAAATATTAAAATAATAGGAGTTCTGGGAAATACCGTATAGTGAAGTGTGGTAGGCCTGTAGTTTTAAAATTCCTGCTGGGGAGAGGGTACAGCTTTATTTTATCAGTATAGCAACCTAAGATATCTGATGTGATTTATCGGTGAAATAGCCTAAGATAACTGATGTGAGTCAGTGGAGGTAAATGAAGGCAGACTGGTAAGAAAGCTGAGTAATAACCATTGAAGTATAGGAAGAACTTTTGGAGGTTCCTATATTATTATTATTTTTTTGCCTTGGTGCTGTAATGTTAATGAAATAGGAAGATCTTCACCACCCATTAATAGGCCTATAATAGCCCAATAATTGGGCCCAGCTGTGATACACCCTGAATCACATAGAGCCCATTGGGGGAGTAACTTGCTTAAAGAGAAGCTTGCTTAGTGGAGGCTTGCTAATAGGAAGGCTTTCACATTTTTTGGTATTAACCTAATTAGGCACTGAGTCATAAGGGTTGTGATGCCTTCTGGCCCTGAGAGGTGTATATATACTCTGAGTTAGTATTTTGCTTTGGGGGTTCATTCATGAGAAAGATCTTTTGATTTCCTGGTAAAGACTCTTAGTGGCCATTTGTTAAGAGCCCCCTCACTGCTTAGATATCTGTGCTCCCTCAATCCAGCGATTTATGTAAAGCATATAGTAATATTGCTATGTTCAGACAGTTGGAGCCCTGTCTGTTGGTCTTTCTGCTAATTTCTATACTCACTTCTTTCTCTGTAATTAAAGTAGGATTGTTAACTCCTTTTTGAGCAGTCTTTCCTTTAAAAGCATATCAAAAGAACCTATGCTAGCAGGATATCCTAGGTATGCTACACTGTTACTAATAGAGGTGCTTACTTTGCATCAATCCTGGCTTTCAAGTTTGGGATCTAGATGATGCAATTGATAAAATGCTAGACCTAGAGTCAAGAAGACCAGGGTTTAAGACTGACCTCAAGCACTTGTTAGCTGTATGGCCCTGAGCAAGTCATTTAAATTCAGTTTATCTCAGTTTTCTCACCCATACAATTTGGTTAAAAATAGTACCTACCTCACAAGATTGCTGTGAGGATCATATGAGATAACATTTCTAAAGTGCTTAGCACAATGCCTGGCACATAATAAACACTATAAAATAGTTGTTATTATAATTATAATTATTATTCTATGCTCAGGAATAATGTCATCCTCAGGAAACATCTTGTTTTGTGATGGTGTGATAAGACCCTGGAGAGTGAAGTAATTCTGAGCAGGGCTGGCTCCAGGCAAAAATCATAAAGCAGACACTTGTTGACCAAATCCTACTTATTATCTCCTTTGGACTTCACTTTTTCCTTTTCCTCTTGCCTAAATTCAAATGCATATTTATTCTAGTTAATTCTAGCTCTGGTGCTAACCAATATCCCAAGTATTTTCTGGCAAGATCCCAACGTGCAAAATTCTCTATTGTCAAAGAACATTTAATGATAGGTAATATAATCTTCTCACTAGCTTCAATATTTGCATCCTTTCAGAACTTTCCAGAATAGAATCTCCCAATCAACTGGTACTTCCTGGTACAATGTTATATCTAACATACTCTCTATGAGTACTTTGCTGTATTTATCCATTACTCTCAAATTCCATTCACTTCAGCCTTGCCCTTCCCTAGTCTCTGTATTCTTTTGCTCTCTTCTACCACACTGTCTGGAATCCTCATTCTCTTCATCTTAGATCTCTTCCTTCCATACAATTTCCATCTTGACCTCATGGTAACCCGATGCCCTCCAAAAGATTCTATATCACTGCCTAATCTCTGTGTAATTTCCTCAACACTGGATGCAAAGTTTTTGACATTGTTATAGCCACTATTAGAGTCAAAAGAAGAAAGGGTACTCTTAAATCTTCATTGCAGCTGTAAGATCACACTTCTGCTTCCATCCCTCTTCTTCTCTTCTTCTTTGGGGTTTAGTTAATCTGCCTTAATTATCTCATTCATAACCTTGTCACCATCTACTGGTCTTTAGACCAATCTTCCCAGTTTCTCAAGGAGTTCGTTACTTGATTCAAAGTCAGTAGTCTGCTATAAATTCACCATGATGCTTTCTGGACATCTTACTATGCTTTGTCTGGGACTTAGCACTCCTGCTCACCATCCACACTTCCCCTCTAACCTCATGCCATGGGCCTCTGGTGAGAATTCACCATAGAGAAGTCATTCCATCACTAACTCTCTGCTGTCCAGCTATCTTCCCACCATGGCCCCAGTCCTTCTTTCTTCTTTCCTTGCCTTTCTTCCTCCAACTCCGGGAACAATAATTAAATCAACATTTCCACTGCTGGAAAGGACTGTAAATCAATGTCCCTAAGGGTATACTCACTATCTCTTTAAGTTTTTAGATCAATTACCCTTTCCTGGCTTCTCCTCCACTATATGGATTGTTATGACTGTTTGGAATATGAGCTCCTTGAGATCAGGGATTATATTGCTTTTTGTGTTTGGATTCTCAGTGCTTAACACAGTAGTTGGTATATAGTAAATGCTTAATGATTTTTCTCATCCTTCTATCTATTCATTCATTTCTCTTCAACCAAAATTTTGTTTTTATACTTGGGTATTTTAACATAAACGTTCATTTACCAGAAAACACTTTGGTCTTTCAGGTCATCAGTTTCCTCAGTTTCCATGAGCTATATCTCTTCTCAATGTTAGCCACCTACTGGAATACCCTGGATATTAATATCACCAAAATCTACACTGCCTCTGTAATTCTGGACTATGACATTTCTGTTCTTGATGTCAATCTTTATCTGTTTTACTCCCCCTTAAACTACCATTAATCTTTGCTGCAATATTTAGTCCCTCATCCTTCCACACCCCAGTAGTCCATCTCCTCTGCTCTGTTATCATTTTCCTCCCTTCTGAGTTTCTACAAAGTTCAGTTGATCAGTTTAACAAGTTCAACAATACATTAATTTTTATCATTTCTTCCATTAATTCATTGTACTATTACCATTGAAACTGACTACCTTGGATTACCTTCCTCTCACTTTCCCACTCTCCATCTTCTGCATATCTGCTCTTGTTGGTATGATATGAAGACCATTTGGAGGAAGATATACACAGGTCTCCCTGATCTATCACAAATTTGTTATCTAACTATAACCAGGCCTATTCTTGTGCAAGTTAATTCTTTTAGTCTTTCCTGATCAACTGTCATCCTCCCAGAATCAGCTATTTTAGAATATCTATTCTCTCCTTAATCAACAGAGGACCTCAGCTCCAACTTTATTGAGAATATGAGGTCTGTTCAACATGGGCTTTCTTTACATCTCTGGTTCAAATCTCAAAATCCATTCTCTAAAGTAGAGGAAGTCTTTCATCACACCATCACTTTCATCTGTAATATCTTTACTTGTGTTTTTGATCCTTTCCACTACTGACCATCTCTGTGAACTTGCTTCTTTAATCATTCCCCTCTCATTTTCATCTCTACATTCTCTTTATCTACAATTTCTTGCTGACTACAAATACTCTTGGGACATTTTCCAGCTTTAGAAATTCTGTGAGGCCTTCAAGCAATGATCCTACCTTTCTTCTTTCATTTCCAGACCAATGGCTTCTCCCTTTCCCTAATAATCATCTATCTCCTATTCCCTGTTACCCAAGACTCTGTCCCAGGACATTTTTCTTTTCATTCTTACCTACAATTATTTCCTTTCCTTCACTCCCTCCCACAAAAAAAATTTAGTTGCCAAGTCTTTTCAACTCTGTCCCCAAAACACCTTTCATATCCATCCCCCTCTCTTCACATACATGCCCTCTTCTTTAGTTCAATTTCTCATCACCTACCATCTGGGCTTTTGCAATAGCCTTCTAATTGGTTTCCTTGGTTCCAGTCTCTCCTGTCTCCATGTATCCTCCACACAGCTGCCAAATTAATCTTCCTAAAGCTCAGAAATTACCCTGCCTTTTTCTCTCTCAAATATCGTAAATTATTCCCTATTGCCTACAGGATAAAATACAAATACTTCAGACTGGCATTTAAAGGCCTTCACAATCTGTCTCTAGTTTACTATTCCAGATTTATTTGACATTGCTCCCTTTAGCAAAGCTCTGTTCCAGCCAAATCGACCTGTTAGCTGTTTCCAGAACTTCACATTCCATCTTCCATTACTCAGAATTAAACAGCTAGTAAGTGATGGATCTGGGGCTTGAATACTAGTGTTGTGTGCTTCCCAGTCTTTGGTTAGTCCCCTCATAGTTTAAGTTCAATATTGGAGAAAAATAAGGCAATTGATCATTCAATAATTAACAGAAACAGATTTATTTAGCCATAGCAGGAAAAGGATCCTCAATAAAGATAGAGACTAAAGACATCTTTTCTTGATTTGGCTGAGTGAAGTGCCCTTGCCTGAGTTATTCAACATGATCCACCAATCAAGCATCAGAGGACATCTGATGAACATCAGAGAACAACATAGCTGTTGTATTTGGGCAACTGCTATAATCTAAAACACATTAGAAAGATGTTGTATTTGGTCAACAAGGAAGTAATATCAACAGACTGAACCTTTACTCCCCTGAGCCTACAAAGATTCAAGGATGGTCTCGAGAATTTTTAAGAAAAAATAGCCTTACTTGCATGCTAGGATAGATTAGTATATTGTTTTCATGCTACACCCAGAATGTGACTTTTTCTACTATACTCTATTGCCTCCCATGGACCTTCCCATCATGCTTGAGAGGCACTGTCTCAGTCTCTATTAGAATCCTTCCTCCTCTATAAATTTCAATTCAAGGATCACCTCCTCTTGGAAATTTTTTCTGATCTATTAGCACTCCCTTTTCTCAGATGGTAGAGTCCTCTCTCTTAATTAATACACAAATTATACAGTTTTTCTTATCTTAACATATACTTCTATTCCCTAGGAAAATAAGCCTCTTAAGGAAAGGGAATTCTTTTTTTTTTCTCTTTGTATCTCCAGTTTCTAGTGCAAAACCTTTTACTATGATAGGCACTTAAGAAATATTTGTCCTCTAATGTAATTCTCTAATATAAGCCGTTGTTGATCACATACTGTAACCTCTTTAGCCATACTGTGCAACTTTAATTCTGAGATTCAAAGCCAGAAGATACTATCAAGAGAATATTTGTTTAAAAGGGAGGGATGTGTAAAGCTAAACATTTTAGGATATTATTGAAACTAGGTAGGGCAGTAGATGCAGAGTGCAGTGAGTTGAGTCCAGTTTCTGTCCCCCATAAAGAAACCAAAAACTGCTATTGGGAACCAAATAATGGCAATACATAGTATCCCTTGCACTTGTAGGTTCCTTGGAGCCTTACCTTTAAGGAAACCAAGGATCTCCCATAATGATTTACATTGGGCCTTTACCACGACCTTATGTATATTATTCAGTATCATAGCAATCTGTGTTATTTTTTCTTATGATCTTAATAAACATTAAATACTAGGGAAGGGGACATTGCAGCTTGAACCTCTCAAGACACCTCATATAATCTGTATATAATAAACACTTAATAAGTATTTGGTAAATTAGTAATTTGCCAATACAAATTCTTTTTTCCAAAAGGAAACAGAAATGGTTTGCAGTTGTATCTGTTTGTGTGACCCATTGAATAGTAAGGATGGTCTTACTTTACACTGTATCATGGGAACTAATTATCTCCATGAGAGAATTCTGCAATTTCAGAAGATCTGCCAGGTACATATTGCTGGAGAGGTCCTTTAGGGGAGAGTTACATTGCAGATATTTCTAAAAAATCTACCTTTGCAAGAAACAGCTGTCTTCTCAGCATCCTCCTAAGCAAAGGGTAATTGGCATGGTAAATCGATTCAAAAGAAAATGCACAAACAAAACAGTGTGCTTCCCTTTTTCAAGAGAACCATGAAATATTAAAATTCATGTAAGGAGGAATTGATGAGTATTTGGATTGATAACAGAGAGGAAGAAGGAAGGGACTGGCGGCAGTCTGGATATATGGCATGTAGTCGCCACTGCTTGGAAGGAAGATTTTAAGCTTTTTGTAAAGTCAAGTAGCAAAATACAGCATCTCCCATCACGGTGGCATTTTCATGCAGCCCTTCTAGTTAGTGCTGCTTGCTCCAAGGCTGCTAGCCAGTTAATCCTAAGTGGCAATAAATGCTCCATCTGTTCTAGGATGCTTCTGTGAAATTTCATCTCGGTGGGATCCTGCTATTTTCCTTCTTCCCCTGGCCATTTTGTAACAAACAAATTTTCACCTGAGTCCATTTAGAGACCTCCTGCTGTACAGCTCCCTAACCTTTCTTTTACCCATTTTTTCCCAATATTTCACAGGATGTAAAGTTTCCTTGGCATAGTAGAAAATAATTTGTTGTTGTTCATTTGTGTCCAACTCTTCATGACCTCATTTGGGGTTTTCTTGGCAAAGATAATAGAATCTTTTGTAATTTCTTTCTCTACCTCATCTTACAGACAAGGTACTGAAGCAAATGGTATTGACCAGAGTCACACAGATAGTAAGTATCCGAGGCCATATTTAAACTCAAATAGTTAAGTCTCCCTGACTTCAGGCTCAGCACTCTATCCACTCTACCGCCTAGCTCTCCAGTAGGAAAGAATACTAAATTGGAAAATAGGAAACTTGGGTTCTAATCTCAGCTATAGGATGCAGCTTTGGGAAAAGCCATGCCACAACTATGAGTTTCTTTATATATAAAATGGAGATATCAAACTTGTCTTTCCTTCCTCCCAAGATTGTGAGTCAAGAACCCTATGGAAAGGAAGTATGGTATAAAGAAATGAATTAAGAGCTGTAGTTGAGCTCACAGAGCCATAATTTACTGATCCTCTGAGTTTGAGCAAATCATTTAACCTCTCTGAGTTTCAGTTTCATCAACTGAAAAAAAAAAGGCAATGGTATCACACTCTACTTACTTCACTGCTTTGTGGGGGAGGGGGGAAAATAATTTGTAAACTCTAAAGTGCTTATAAACATTATAGAGAGAGTAAAGAAAAGTTGGGACAAGGGAAAGGTGGCTGTGAAAATGAACAATGGAGCTTGTGCTTAGCAGTTTGGCTATTTAGGAGCTTTCCAAGAGTAGAAAGTCTTGTGCAGCCATGTAGGAATCACCAAAGTAGGAAATCAAAAAGATGATTTTGAGGAAACTATTTAGAAATAATGAAAAGAAAGAAGTGGGATTAGGCCAGTGATATTATAGTCCTGGGAAAGTCCTGGTCCTCAGTTTCCTTACTTGTAAAGTGAAGAGGTTGGATTAGATGACTTTTAAATTCCCTTCCAGTTCCAAATCTGTGTTCCTCTGATTTAGGTTGGGGATGGGGGCCTGAATGCTGGAAGAAGGTTGATTGTGGTGAGTAAATAGAAGAAATCATGTATAATTTAGCCCATAGTAGACTATAGAGGCTTTTTCTTTGTATCCCCAGTGCCAGCATATAACCTGGCATGTAGTAGGTACTTTAAATATGTTTTAATTGCTTGATTGATGTGGTTTCTCCACTATAAGGATTTTAAATTTCATCAATGGGGGCAACCAATACAAATCATTTGCACAGGGAGTTGGTCTCTGTGAGTTGTAGCTGAAAAAATTCATCAGTAGATGATGAACTTCTAGAGATGAACTTCTCTGAGATACATTCAAATTTCAGCAATTCAATTCAGGAGTAGGCCAACCCTTGAAGCCTCCTCAGTTGGGAAGAAACTGCTTAAGCTTTTTTATTTTGCTATAATAGCCTTTGAAGACCCTGCTTTACTATAATATTTTCAGACCTCAATGAAGATCAGAATCAGACAGTGAATAGCATATGAGAGGCAATTGATAAATATTTATGAATTGACTGAATTGGATAGGAAAAAAGCAGTAGATTTATAGTTAGGAAGTTTGTGTGAGAGAGCTCTGGCTCCCAACACATACTCATTGTTTTGACCGTAGACAAGGCTTTTAACATCTCCAAGTCTGTTTCCCTGTCTGTGAAATGAGGGCATTAATATGGACATTGCCTACATCATAGAATTCTTATGAGGAAACATCTGTTTTTCTTTCTATGGCACTAAGTTTTGCAAAGCACATTCCTCACATTTACCCTGTGAGGTAGGCAGTGAAAGGAGTATCACTTTCAATTTTACTGATGAGAAAAAGGGGTTCACAAAGATTACTTAGATGACTTATTCAGAGCTATTATAGCTAATAAATACTGGGGCTGGGATTTTAATTTATACTTTTAATGATTCCATTGATAGGACTCTTACTACTAGATTATGTTGCTGAGAAAACAGTGCTGGTGATGACGAAAGATACAACTTGAGAGAAGAACAAATGATGCTTCTTTTGAGATGGGCCTAAATCTCCTCTGCCCTTCATGTTACTTACCTCCTGCATGTGGCAAATTATGACGACTCAGTGTACGGGAGGAAGGATAGAGATAATGCCACTAGATATAAGCAAAAACTATTTTTCACATTTGTGAAATTAGTTACTGCTTTAATAGAAAAGGTAAGGGCAGTATAATATTATTGAAAAGCTTATGGATTTATGGATTTGCAGAATAAGAAGATTGGTCTGACTCTCAGCTCTACTACTTAGGACACATGTGACCTTTGGCAAATAAACATTTCTGACCGTCTGTTTCCTTGTCTGTCTAATTATAAATTTTAATCAAATGACCACTAAATTCCCTTCCATATGTAAATCCTGTGAAGATCCATATTGATGGATGAACTAAGGAACTTTATTTATGAAATCATTCACACATTCACTGCATGGCTTTGTAAAAAGGCACAGTCCTAATAATGGACTGGATGAACATTAGCTACCATATTGTTTTCAGACAGTCATCTTTCAGTGTAAGAACCAAAAGTCACTCTCCACATTTTTCTGTCTCCAAAAGGGTTAAGAAAGAGACACAGGTTCTCTATTGGGCTTTACAACATGATAGGACCATATTTGGAGGGCTGCCTTTTCACATTGTTACAACCTTTCTCTAAAGTTCTCTTGTCTCCTATTCCCATTAAACCACTGGGAGGTGGGATTGGGTGGGAATCTGTCCCTACCTTTTTTTGGTGGAGGTTATAGTAGTCTGAGCTTTGGGACACTGTGGCCTGAATTCCTGGAAAAGGGCCAAGCCCTACTCATAAGAAACCATCTTTTAATACCCACCAGGAGAATGATTCAATAATAGGTAGAAAATGCCCAACTACCATCCTTGGGATTATGGTCATAAAATAACCAAATTAATTACATTAATAATTACCAATCTTGTCCATATGCTGCTAGTCAATCAATCAATCAACCTGGATTAAGTGCTTAAAAATGAAGAAAGAGACATATGGGAGGATTAAGCCAAGATGGCAGAATAAAGGCAGGGATTGGCCTAAGCTCTCTCCCAAACCTCTCCAAATAACTTTTAAAATGACTCTAAATAAATTGTACAGCAGCAGAACCCACAAAAAGACCAGATGGACAAAGTGGTAAAAGAGGTGTTAAAAAGCAGAATTGGCCAAATGGAAAAGGAGGTTCAAAAGCTTGCTAAAGAAAATAATTCCTTAAAAAAATAGAATGGAGCAAATAGAAGTTACCAACTTTGTGAGAAATCAAAAAATCCTAAAATAAAATCAAAAGAATGAAAAAATAGAAGACAATGTGAAATATTTCATTGGAAAAACAACAGATCTGGAAAACAGATCTAGGAGAGGTAATTTAAAAATTATTGAACTACCTGGAAACCATGATCCAAAAAGTACCTAGACGTTATATTTCAAGAAATTGTAAAGGAAAATTGCCCTGAGATTCTAGAACCAGTGAGTAAAATAGAAATGGAAAGAATCTACCAATCACCTCCTGAGTAAGATCTCAAAATGAAAACTGCCACTCCCCTGAAATCCCTTCTCTTCCTGAGACCATATGTTTCACTTTCTCCTTGTTGCTAGCTTTCATGTTGACCCAGTTACATTACATTTTCCTCTTTATCCCTTTATTCCCTTCTTCTCTTTTGCATGCCCTCCCATGTTGTAATATAGTGCCACAAAAAAGAAATTTAAAAAATATTCAACTGCAGGCAGGTATCACCAGATTCTTTCCATAATGTTTGAAGCAGATCTCTACTATCAACTCTACCACACCTCCACCTTTACACCTTCCACCTTTCATCTGTCTCCCTGTATACCTTTAAAAAGAAATCTCTTACTGTTCTCTCAACTGTCTCTGTTGCTATTGCTGTCCTTGCCTGCTGTGTTTATACACTCTTCCTGCACTACTTCTATGGTCTGTGGTGTTCAAGAAACAATCTCTTTAAATTTGGGTTTTCTTTCCAAGAATGTTTCAAATGCTTCTTTATTACTGAACATCCATCTTTTTTCATTTATGATTAAGCTCAGATTTGAAGGGTAGGTTATCCTGAACTGATTCTGAGCTACACTATTCTTCAAAACACATTATTGTATTCCCTTTTGTGTTTACTGGAGCATGAGGGATATTCTTCTGTTATAGACATTTAATTTCCTTTGATTTTGAAACGAATTGTTAAATTTAATCACTCTGTATCTTGGTGCTCTCAGTCTTGCATTTTTTTCTGGAGGCAATAAATGTTTTCTTTCAATTGGTATTTCATTTTCTGTGTTTAGAAATTCTAGGAAGTTCCCTTTTATTATTTCTTACAAAAAACAGGTTTTTCATCTTGTCATATTCTTCTGGGAAACATCTTCAAGATCAGTATGTTTTGCTTATATAGTGAACACATTTTCTTTTAAAATTATTAGGGTTTTTTCCCCAGTGACTTGTTTATTTACTTTTAGTTTACAAGATTCAGTTCCACAATCACTTGAGTTTCAGATTTTCTCCCCTTCCTTCCCCCCCACCCCATGGTGGCATGCAATCATGTATAGGATCTGCAAATACTTCCACATTGTACAACAGTCTGGTTGTATAGAAGGGTTGTAACCAATGAGTGAACAATGGGAAAAAAGAAACAAAATCAAACATGAAAAAGAATGATAGCATGTATTGCTTCAGTCTCCATTTAAACTCTAGTCTTTCTATATCTTACTCTGACTTCCATCCTGAGACTTTTAGAGTTGTCTTATAGCTGTGCGTTGCTGAGAAGAGTCCAGTTCATCAAGCTTGGTCATCACACATATGATGTG
>JAQQSU010000538.1:0-21336 GCA_028627135.1 Pseudochirops cupreus | reverse complement strand
GGGATACACTGGGATGGCTGGTTTGTGGTGGTGGGTAGGGGAAAGATGGGGAGAAAATTTGTAACTCAAAATTTCGTGGAAATTAATGATGTAAACTAAAATAAAATTTAAAAAAATGTGACTCAAAAAAACCCCAACGACATAGTTCCAGAGAAGGCATTAAGGTGCAGTGAGTAGAAGGATCCCTGGAGCGAGAAGCAGGAAATAGGGATTCTAGTACAGGCTTCTTGTTACCTTGATTCTGACTTCTCAACACCTCACTGCTACATGTGTATGCTGGGAAATGAGTAGATGTCCTACTTTGGCTACTTTCCTTTTTGAAAAACCTATGATTGCAAAGTGTTACCTTGGATACACCTATTACCAAACATGTCAGACATTCTTAACTTGGGGTCCCTGACTTTAAAATTTTTTCATAACTATGTATTATAATAGATTCCCTTTGATTATTATGCATTAAAAAAACATCCTCAGGAGAATTAGCCATCTGGCTTCACCAGACCGTCAAATAGAGTTCATGATACACACAAAAGTTTAAGAACCTCTGTTCTAGACCATTTCGAGTGTATAAGTAAATAGGCAAATTTCCCTGACTCTAGAAGGTCAGTGCCACTTCTAAAAAAAGAGACTTTTGGTGGTGGTAAAAATTTAATTGCATGTCTGAGAGGTCTGGTACTAGCCAGGTGGGTGAACTGAACTGGTTACCCTGAGTCTCCGCAAAGCAGAGGCAAATTTCCTCGACTCTAGAAGGTCAATGCAACTTCTAAAAAATAAAAGATAACTTTGTCGGTGGAAAAAATTCACTGGGTGGTTCGGTGCCAGCCAGGTGGGTGAAATGAGCTGGTTTGTTCCAGGTCTCGGAGAAAACAGAGGAGCCTGCTGGCAAGTCTCTGGCTACTCTACAAAACACCTTTAAACTACTTGCAAGGGCATCATCGGACTCTGTCCCCTGGCCTGCTCTCGGGGTACTCATTTCCACCCACACACTTCGTGGGCCACGCCGGGCTCCTGATTCGGCTGTCTAGGGCCGGGAAGCTCCGCTCCTGGAACCCCATACGTTTGCAGGGAATCAGGCGGCTTCACCCCATCCGCCTCCCTCCTCCCGGCTCCCCGGGAGTGTCAGACCAGCGTGAGCCCCCGCCCCTCTCCTCCCCACTCCTCCTTTTCCTCCTCCCCCAGCAGGAAGGAGGAGGGGAGGGGGTGGGATGTGGGGTGGGGTGCTGCCCATCTCTCCTCGTGATTGGCCAATGCCCAGGCGCTCCCCCATCTCCGCCCCCTTCGTCCGAGGTGAGAGGTCAGCTCGGGGCGCCGATCCAAAATAGCGGCCATGGCGGGACTGTGTGTTGGGGCGGTGGGCTTGGTGGCTGTGGGGCGGCGGAGCCGGAAGCCCCCGCAGCTGCTCGTGCGGAGTGCGGCTCTGTGGACCCCGAAGGTGAGGAGCGCGGGGCCTTCTTTCGGCCTTTGGGCTTTGCCGTCTTGCTTTCGGGCTCGTTGGCACTCGGGCATGGGTCTGGTCCTTCCTCCTCTATTAGTGTTCCCTTCCCCTCCCCTCCCTGTATGCTCGGACTGACTTTGTCCCCCCTCGCGACCCTTATAGACCCCGCGTCTATTGCACGAGATCTCTTTTCTCCCCCCTCCCCTTGTTTTTACTGCGGTGATGATGAGGGGAGATGGGGTGCTGCCCTGGCTCACTCCTCTGGTGTTTGCACAAAAGACGTGATATTTTGTGTGTGTATGTACACGTGCAGGTGTAGGAGGTCTAACTGTAGTGTGTGTGTGTGTGTGTGTGTGTGTGTGTGTGTGTAGGAGGTCTAACTTTCCGTTGAAGAAATTGCCTATGTGCTATTTACCTTGGCAAGTCCTAGTTTGTGAAATGAGATTCCATTTCTATCTTTTAATCTTTTTAGAGTAATTGGCTTTCTAATGACGAGTAGGTAAGGTAAAGAAAATAGTTGATGTTGGCAGAAAGTTTGGAGCTAATTTATCTTTTGGAAAACATGTTCTGTGTTGCTAAAGCCAGCTTGGATTGCTTTGAAGTCACAGTCAAATTCCAACTTCTCTAGGGTGATAGTGTAATGTGTTTTGACAAGATTTTTTTGTTTCTTCTCCCCCCTCCCCCCGTCCAGTATCTATGCCCAGTTTGATTTTTGAAGACTCTAGTTAGTGTGCTAGACGTTCTAGAGCAGAGGTGGGAAACTTGCGGCCTCAAGACTACACATGTGGCCCTTTGACTGAATTTAAACTTCACAGAACAAATCCCCTTAATGAAAGGATTTGTTCTGTAAAACTTGGACTCAGTCAAAAGACCCTACTTACCCAAGGACTTTAGAAGGGTCCAGAAAAAGTGAGTTAATTGTCTTTACTATGCACATCACTGGTCAGCTTACATCTGAAGTATTATGCATGGTTCGGAGTGCTAAATTTTAGAGGAATGCTAATAAACGAGTGTCTAGAGGAGAGCCTTTGGGATAGTGAGGAGTCCGGGAATCATGTCATAAGGAAATGTGTCAAGGAACTAGGGCTGTTTTTAACGTAGAAAAGGAGAAAAGGAGGGGCATGATAGTTTTCTTCAAATATTTTAAGGCCTTAATATTTTAAGATTGAAGAACAATTACACCTGTTCTTTGTCTCACAGGGCAAAACTGCAAATGGAAGAACTTAAAAGCTGGCCCAAACCAGAAAGGGCTGCCTCCTTAAGGAGTTAAATTTGTTATGCCTGGTAATAGTTTTCTTGGTTAGGGATGGGTGACCTTTAAGGTCCTTCCCAAGACAAATTCTGAAATAGTGAAATATATTCTAACCTAAATAGGAATTAGTAAGGAGAGGGAAGGTAGTAGAATTAAGAAGGCTTGAGAAAAGCTTCCTGTAGAAGGTGGGATTTTAGTTGGGACTTAAAGGAAGCTGGGGAAGGCATGAGGTGAAGGTGAGGAAAAAGAGCATTCCAGGCATGGCAAATAGCCAGAGAAAATGCCTGGAAGCTGAGAGATGGAGTGTCTTATTTGTGCAGCAGCAAGGCCAGTGATAGGTATATGGCAGGGAGTAAGGTGCAAAAAGACTGGAGAGGTAGGAGGGGGCAAGATCGTGAAGGGCTTTGAGTGTCAAACAGTATTTTGTATTTGATCCTGGAAGTGACTGGGAGCCCATGGAATTATTGCATAAGGAGGTGACATAGTTGAACCTGTGTTTTGGGAAAATCCTTTGGTGACTTTTCTGGAGGATGGATTGAATTGGGAAGAGACTTGAGAAAGGCAGATCCATCAGCAGGCTTTTGAAATAGTCTAGGTGTGATTTGATGATGATCTGCACCAAAATAGTGGCCGAGAAGAGGGTCATATTCAAGGGGAAGGTAGTTAGGGGTAAAATAATGAGTTCAGTTTTGTACCTATTGAATTTCGGATGTCTGCTAGATATCCTGTTTGAGATGTATGAGAAGACTATTGGAGATGTGAGAAAAGAGGTCCAGCTGAGAGGTTAGGGCAGAATAAGTAGATTTGAGAATTGTCTGCATAGAAATGGTAATTAAATCCATGGGAGCTGATGAAATCACCAAGTAAAGTAGTATAAGGGGAGAAGAGAAGAGGGCCTAGGACAGAAACCTGTTTTTTTTTTTTTATTAATTTGGTTGTTTACTTTTAGTTTACAAGATTCAGCTCCACAATCCCTTGAATTTCAAATTTTCTTCCCCCCTCTTTTTCTCCCCCCTTCCCCCATGGTGGCATGCAATCAAATATAGGATCGGCAAATACCTTCACATTAAACATTAGTCAGGTTGTAAAGAAGGATTATAACCAATGGAATGAACAGTGGGAAAGAGGAAACAAAACAAAACCAGAAAAAGAAAGAGCAGGTAGTGTGCTTCAATCTGCATTCAAACTCTAATTCTTTTTATGGATGTGGACATCTCTTTCCATCATGAGTCTTATAACCTTGCATTGCTGAGAAGAGCCCAGTCTATCAGAGTTGGTCATCACACATACCTTGTGTCTGTAATTGTGTACAAATTTCTCCTGGTTCTGCTCTTCTCACTCAACATCATTTTGTATTAAGTCTTTTCAGGTTATTTTGAAGTCTGTCTGCTCCTCATTTCTTATAGCACAATTGTATTCCGTGACATTAATATACCACAGCTTGTTTAGCCATTCCCCAGTTGATGGATATCCCGTTGTTTCCCAATTCTTTGCCACCACAAAAAGAATTGCTATAAATATTATTGTACAAATGGGGCCTCTTCCCACTTGTATGATCTCTTTGGGATACAACCCTAGAAGTGGTATTGCACTTATTTATAAAGGGTATGCACTTATTTATAGCCCATTGGGCATAGTTCCAGATTACTCTCCAGAATGGTTGAATCAGTTCACAACTCTACCAACAATGCATTAGTGTTCCAATTTTTCCACATCCTCTCCAGCATTTATCATTTTACCTGTTTTGTCATCTTAGCCAATCTGACCAGTGAGATTGTGGAACCTCAGAGTTGTTTTGATTTGCATTTCTCTAATCACTAGTGATTTAGAGCATTTTTTCATATGCTTATAGATATTTTTAATTTCTTCCTCTGAAAACTGCCTGTTCATATCCTTTGACCATTTATCAATTGGGGAATGACTTGTATTCTTTTATATTTGACTCAATTCTCTTTATATTTTAGAAATGACGCCTTTATCAGAGATACTGGTTGTAAAAATTCTTTCCCAATTTTCCACTTCCCTCTTACTCTTGGTTGCATTGGCTTTGTTTGTACAGAAACTTTTCAATTTAATGTAATCAAAATTATCTGTTTTGCATTTTAGAATGCTCTTTAACACTTGTTTGGTCATAAAATCTTCCCTTCTCCATAAATCTGACAGGTACACTATTCCTTACTTTCCCACATTGCTTACAGTATCAACCTTTATACCTAGATCATGCACCCATTTAGACTTGATTTTGGTATAGGGTGTTAGATATTGGTCTATGCCCAGAGAAATGTGTTTTTTTAAAAAAACCTTTTAAAAAAGATTTGACAAATTGTGAAGATATCAGTGTATTTTACTTAATGCCAAAATAAAAATAAAACCCTCCAAATATTGGAAGACTAAATACATGGTAGGACAGGAGTGTGGAAAATTTGGATTAATATTTTAAGAACTAAAATGAAAACTTACTTATGTGTTCTAATGAATTACAAGACTAGTCGTTAAACCGAAATGACAGTGCTTAGTGGAGTGACAAATTAGCTGTGAGATAACAGTTGGCTAGATTCTGGGAGAAGGTCAGAAAAGTCTTCTCCTGGTCTGACATGATTCTGTTTAATAGGTAGGACCCATGGATAGGGAAGACGAAGAAGAAAACAGGTACTATACTGTTTCCTTTCTTAAACTCATTGATCTTTCCCATTAGCTCTCAATACTGTAATTTAAGGAGGCAGTTAAATAAGTTCTTAAGAGCAGGTATTCTGCCTCCCCCCCACCCCTTTTTTTTTCTTTGCTTAGTGGCTATGTTACTTGAAATAAGTAGATGCTTGAAAACAGATTGTTGGACTACTTGGAAACTCTTAAAAATTTAGAGTTCTGGGTTTTTTCCTGCCATACTTCCTATTGTTCCTTATGAATAAAGGTTAACTGGAAAATAGCTAAGAAACTTTCTACCTAGTTTTTTAATAGTGTGGTTAGTATTTGACTTTAATTCTAGTCATATATGTTTCTCATCCAAGTCAGTTAGCTACCATGTACTAATATATGTCAGTCTCTGAAAAATTTTTTGTATCCTTGTCCTCCATTTCATTCCTACTAATATATATATATATATATATATATATATATATGTGTATATATATATATATATACATATACGTATCTCACAGTGAAAATGATATTTTTTCTTTGTAGATCTGACTGCTGCTCTTCTGCAGAAATCTTCAGTCTCCTCATTGTCAAATAAAGTTCACACTCCTTTGACTGGCAGTCAGGGTCTTCCACAATATGTATTCACCATACCTTTTGAGAATGATTTTGTTTCAGCTGCCTAACAGTATACTTCAGCCAGATTGGTTTACTTTTTTTCCCCAGATTTCCCAGATACCCTTTTTTTTTGCCTCTATGTCCTTGTTACTGTGTTTTCTGTGCTTGAAATGAGATCCCTACCCCTGTTTACTTAATTGCAGCCTGTCTTTTCAAGTCAAAACTCAGATGCCACCTCCTATATGAAATCTTCCTTAACTGTTCCTGAAGTGACCTTCCCTTTCACCTAACACTTTTTTTTAAAACTTCTAATTAAATTTTATTTTTGGTATTAACAAACAGACATCTTTTTTTTCTCTTCTTTCCAGCCCTCATCTCAATAGGAAAGAGCACAGATTCAACACCTCACATTTTCCATGAAGACAGAATGTATTTTATTAAATGTCAAATACATATATTATATAATATTATGTATTATAATTATCTGTGTTTGCATGTTATCCCTAAACCATAAGCTTCATGGTACCAGAGACAGCTGTATTGGACATTTTACCTATTTGATTTCTTTCCCCCTCTCTTTAGGAAAGCCATATAGATTTAGTTTGATAGAAAAGTTTTTCAGTTTTTGACTATATTATATGAATATAAAACTCTTGGGAAGTTTTAGAATGGACCCATTTTTTCCTGGAGATCAGGGCCGGTTGACATTTCTTGCTTAACTCTTGTCTAGTCAGTTATGAAGTCCTGTCATTTCTACCTCTGAAATTTCAGCTAGCTACTCTAAAGGTAAGAGAGGAAGAAGCATATCCCAGGCAGATCAAACCACCAAAAAGCGCCTTACCTGTCATCTTCCCTTGGACACACAAGGTGACAGCCCAGGATCTTGAAACCAAGAGCCTTTGGAATAGCAATATTTCTAGGCCAGTGTCCTCTTCTATAATCCTGGGAAACAATTCCTGTGAAGATACAGCATGGCAATTGCTCCTGCAGGCGTTATAACCACATTTAAGGAAAACTCAGAAAAGTCTTGCCACTAAAGACCTTTGCACTGTCAAATGCTTCAACATTAGGTCCTTGTTTGCCAGCATTTGAATACAGTTTCCTTGAGGATAGGGATTATATTTCATTTTGCTTCTGTTTCTAAATTTGTAACCTCCGACTCACAACTTAGCACAGTGCTTTCTATATAGTAAGCACTTAATAAATGCTGGTTGATAAGACTTTTTTATAATCTTGAACTTACTCTCCGGTGCTGACAAGGTAAAGTTCAGACTCTTCTATCTGGCATTTAAAACCATGTTTGGTCTCCCACCCTACCTCTTTAGCTTTGTCCTGTACTATTCTTCCTGCAGTAAAATGATTGCTTTCCCCTGTCTTCAGATTTTTTTGCCTCCATATTGCTAATGTTTGTTATGCATCTTTTTTTGTTATCAAATTCCTTCCTATCCCTCATTTAACTTAATTTTTCTTTTTGAGACTAGATTTATCTATCTTGCCAGGGTTGGAAGGGCAGTAACCATTCATGGACTTGATGCCACTGCTATCTGCAGTAAAACTTTAACCTGCTCTATTTCCAAGCTAAGCTGGTTTGCTCATCCTTAGGAAATCTGGTGGCACCGTGACTCCCAGGAGCTTCCCTTGTTGGTATTGGTCTTAATTTGGGCAGTTAATTTGCTTAGCTTTACTGTAGCTCATTGATGCACCAGCTTTATCCTACCCATTAGCAGGGATTATAGACTTCTCATCCTTTAAAGTACAATTTAAACGTCGTCTCTTCTAGGAAGCCTTCCCTGTTTGGCCTGCCCTAATTGATAATGACCTCCCTCTACTTCCCACTCTCCCAGGGACTTCCATCTGTCCTTTTTATATAAATATATATTATTTTGTATGATAATTTACATATCTCTTAAACACCATACTAGACTGGAAGTGTCATGACAACTGGAACACTTTTTTGGCAAACTTTGTAATGTACACATGGTCCTCCAAACACTGTAGAAACTTAATAAACATTTTATTTAATTGATGGCAGCTAGCACCAGACTGATAGAGTGTAGACATGGAAAATTTAGCAAGCCGTTCTTATTCCATTCTGCTACCTGACTTATGTTTTTGGTTGTTAAAGGATTATAATTTATTTAAAAAATTTTTTTTTCTCACTTATTTGTAAAAACAATTTTTCATATTGGTTTTTTAAAATTTTGAGTTCCAAATTTCCTCCTTTCTTTCCTTTCCCCCACCTTCAGAAGGCAAGTTAGTTTGATACATAATATACATGTGCAGTTATGCACATTATTTCCACATTAGATCTTCCCTGCTGTTAGGCCCTTTGATAGGCTTAAGTGACTCTGAGAACCTTCCCTGATTTGAAAATATACTCTGCCCCCTTATAGGCTGAATGTGGTCACATGGAGCCTGTGGCAGGAGGCTTGTTCTTCAGGAATGGCCACACCTTATTGTGATTGGGTAGTTGGTCAAGAGGGTTGTGACATTCTCTGACCCAGGAGAAGGCTATATATACCCTGATGTGAGTTTTTGCTTTGGGCTCACTTTGGAAAGAGTTGGGTGATTTGGCCAGATGAGACTCTGACAGCCATTGCGCCCCCTGGCTTTGAAAATCTGGATGTTGGTGCTTCCTTCTCTGGTAACCAACTAGGTATGGATGTAATGGTCAGACGGTTGGAAGCCTGTCTGCTGATCTGTTTCTCTGTCTGCTTGTAACTTCTGTTTGTATTCTCTGAAGTTTGGGATGTTGACTTTTCCCCCTGAACTAGGTAAATACTATGTGTTTGATTGATTAAAGTAAGTTTGTTAACCCATTTTGAGTTGCTCCTTTAGAAAAGCAGATCTAAGAACCTGTGCTCGCAGCCATCCTGGGTATGCGAGGGTGCTTGCTGATATACCATGTTGCAAAAGAAAACACAGACAAAAAAAAAGAAAAATAAAGTAAAAAAAAAGTATGCTTCAGTTTGTATTTAGACTCTCATCAGTTCTTCCTCTGGAGATAGATAGCATTTTTCATAAGTCTTTTGGAATTGTCTTGGATAATTGTATTGCTGAGAAGAGCTAAGCCATTCACAGTTGATCACTGTACTATATTGTTGATACAAGTATACAATGTTCTCTTGGTTCTGTTTACTTGACTTTGCATCATTTCACTTAAGTCTTCCCAGGTTTTTCTGAAAGCATCCTTCTTATTGTTTCTTATAGGATAATAGTATTCTATTACAATCATATACTACAACTTTTTCAGCCATTCCCCAAATGATGGCCATGCCTTCAATTTTCAATTCTTTGCCACCACAAAAGAGCTGCTATAAATATTTTTTACACATAAGTACTTTTTCCTTTTTGTTAATCTCCTTGGGATACAGATCTAGTAGTGGGATCTCTGGGTCACGGGTATAGAAATTTTTATAGCCCTTTGAGTATAATTCCACATTGCTCTCCAGAATGGTTGGATCAGTTCACAACTCCACCAAGAGTGCATTAGTGTCCCAGTTTCTCCACATCCCTTCCAACATTTGTTATTTTCCTTTTCTGATACATTAGCCAATCTGATGGGTGTAAAGTCGTGCCTTAGTATTGTTTTAATTTGCTTTACTGTCGTCAGTAGTAATTTAGAACATTTTTTATATGAATATAGATAATTGATTTCTTATGAAAACTGCTTATTGATATCTTTCGACTATCAATTAGAGAATGAATTGTATTCATATAAATTTGACTTAGTTGTCTACATATTTGAGAAATGAGGCCTTTATCAGTGAAATTTGCTATAAAAATGAATTGATTTTATTTGTACAAAACCTTTTAAATTTAATGTACTCAAAATGATCCATTTTATATTTGTAATGCTCTCTGTCTCTCGTTTGGTTAAATATTCTTCTCTTATTCATAGATCTGATAGGTAGAATATTCCATGCTCCAATGATTTGCTTATTGTGTACACTTTATGTCTAAATTATGTACCCATTTTGCTGATATCTTGATACATAGAGATGTGGGTATCTATGCTTAGTTTCTGCCAAACTGGCTTTCCAGTTTTCCCAGCAGTTTTTGTCAAATAGCGATTTCTTGTTGCAAAATCTTGGCTCTTGGATTTATCAAACACTAGATTACTATGGTCCTTTACTACTATGTATAGTAGTATTGATAGTATCTTATGTATTCCACTGATCTGCTCCTCTATTTCTTAGTACCAAACTGTTTTCCTGATTACTTGCTTTGTAATATAATTTGAGATCTGGTATAGCTCAGCCAACTTCCTTCACACTTGTTTTCATTGATTCCCTTGATATTCTTGGTCTTTTCTTCTTCCAAATGAATTTTGTTGTTCTTTTTCCTGTCTCTATAAAATACTTTTTTTGGGTAGTATGATTGCTATGTCACTGAATAAGTAAATCGACTTAGGTAGAATTGTCATTTTTATCATAATGGCTTAGCTTGCCAATAAGCAATTAATATTTTTCTAGTTGTTTAGATCTTATTTATTTATATGGAACATGTTTTGTAATTTTGTTCATATACTTCCTAGGTTTGTCTTGAGAGGTAGACTCCTAAGTATTTTATATTGTCTGCAGTTATTTTATATGGAATTTCTCATTTTATCAGTTCCTATTGGACTTTGTTGGTAATATGTAGAAATGCTGATGATTTATGGGGCTTGTTTTGTATCCTGCTACTTCGCTAAAGTTGTTAATTATTTCAGCTAGTTCTTTAGTTAATTCTCTAGGATTCTCTAAGTATACATACCATCATATGGTCTGCAGAAAGTAATAGTTTTGTTTTTTTATTGCCTGTTATAATTACATCAGTTTCTTTTTCTTATTGCTATAGTTAGCATTTCTAGTATAATTTTGAAAAATAGTGGAGATAATGGGTATCATTGCTTCATCTCTGAATTGAGGAGGTTTCTAGCATATCCCATTTACAGATTATGCTTGCTAATGGTTTTCAATACATATTACTTATTTCATCTAAAATTTTAAAAAAAAATTTGTTTTTAGTTTTCAGCATTCATTTCCCACAAAATTTTGAGTTACAATTTTTTCTCTCCCCATCTTTCCCCTACCTCCCACCCCAAAATAACAAGCCTACTGAATACCCTTTTCCCCAATCTGTTCTCTCTTATATCCTCCCCTTTTACTCCCCTAACTTTCTAATAGGGTAAGATGGGTTTCTATACCCCAATACCTGTATATCTTATTTCACAGTTGCATGTAAAAAGCCAATTTTTAAACATTTGTTTTTAAAACTTTGAGTTCCAGATTTTTTTCCCTTCTTCCCTCCTCACCCACCCCCACTGGGAAGATAAGCAATTCAATATAGATTGCATGTGTGTAGTTACCCAAATAATTTCTGTAGTAGTTATATTGTGAAAGACTAACTATATTTCCCTCCATCCTATCCCACCCCCCATTTATTTTATTTTCTCTTTTGACCCTATCCCTTTTCAAAAATGTTTGCTTCTAAGTACCCTCTCCCCCAGTCTGCCCTCCCTTCTATCCTCCCCCCTCTTATCCCCTACCCCCCTGTTTTCCTATAGGGTAAGATACCCAATTGAGTGTGTATGTTATTCCCTCCTTAGGCCAAATTCAATGAGAATCAGATTGTCCCATTTGCTTTCACCTTCCTGCTCTGCCCCTCCATTGTAACAGTTTTCTCTTGCCTCTTTATATGAGATAATTTACCCTAATCTATCGCTCCTTTTTTTTCTTCTCCCAATAAATTTCTCTCTCACCTCTTAATTTTATTTTTTAGATATCATCTCTTCATATTCAACTCATCCTGTGCCCTCTATGTGTACATGAACATACAAATGCCCACACTCACATATATATTTATACACACATACATCCTCCTATACACACACACACACACACACACACACACACACACATTCCTTTTAGCTATCCTCATATTGCGAAAAGTCTTATGAATTACAATTATTGTTTTTCCATGTAGGAATGTAAATGTTCAACTTTAATAAGTTCCTTATGATTTCTTTTTCCTGCTTAACTTCTCATGCTTTTCTTGCTTCTTGTATTTGGAAGTCATATTTTCTGTTCAGCTCTGGTTTTTTCATCAAGAATGCTTGAAAATTCTCTATTTCGTTGAATGACCATATTTTCCCCTGAAGCATTATGCTCAGTTTTGTTGGGTAGGTGATTCTTGGTTTTAGTCCTAGCTCCTTGGACCTCAGGAATATCATATTCTAAGCCCTTTGATCCCTTAATGTAGAAGCTGCTAGGTCTTGTGTAATCTTGATGTATTTCCACAATATTCAAATTGTTTCTTCCTGACTGCTTGCAGTATTTTCTCCTTGACCTGGGAACTCTGGAATTTGGTTGTAATATTCCTAGGAGTTTTCTTTTTGAGATCTTTTTCAAGAGGTCATTAGTGAATTCTTTCCATTTCTATTTTGCCCTCTGGATCTAGAATATCAGGGCAATTGTGCTTGATAATTTCTTGAAAGATGGTGTCTAGACTTTTTTTTTTGATCATGACTTTCAGGTAGACCAAGAATTTTAAAATTATCTCTCTTGGATCTGTCTATCAATGGTTTTTCCATTGAGATATTTCACATTGCCTTCTATTTTTTCATTTGTTTGGACCTGTTTTATAGTATCTTGATTTCTCATAAAGTCATTAGCTTCCAGTTGCTCTGATCTAATTTTGAAGGAGTTATTCTCTTCAATGAGTTTTTGAAATTCCTTTTCCATCTGGCAGATGCGTCTTTTTAAAGCATTCTCCTCATTGACTTTTTGGCCCTCTTTTGCCCTTTGAAGTTAGTCTTTTTTAAGGTGTTATTTTCTTCAGTGTATATTTGGGTCTCCTTTAGCAGGCTGTTGAGTCACTTTTCATGATTTTCCTGCATCATTCTCATTTGTCTTCCCAGTTTTTCCTCCATTTCTCTTACTTGATTTTCAGAATCCTTCTTGAGCTCCTCCACGGCCTGTAACCAGTTCATATTTTTCTTGGAGGCTTTTGATGCAGGAGTTCTGACTTTGATGTATAGCTTGCCACTTAACCCCAATTGCCCTCCAAAAATGAAAAAAAAAGTATGTTTCATTTTATACCTCAAATTTTTCACATCTCTGTAATGGATAGCGAATTTAACCACCAGTCCTCTGCAATTACAGAGTCATTTTATTGATTACAGTTCATTCATCTTTCAAAGTTGCTTTTTTTTTTAATGGTGTTCTTATTGTAATAAATTCTTTCCTTGGTTCTGTTCTTTTCATTTTTAATCAGTTTATAAGATTTTCAAAATTATTCATTTTTATGGCATTGATGCTAGGGAATAAACTTTTTCTGGTTCTCCTTACTTCATTCTGCATTGGTTCAAGCAAGTCTTTCCATTTAAAAAAAATTAATTTTTATTGTTTCTGTTTTTTACATGACCATAGTATCCCATATATTTTCCCCCCTTTTACCTCTTCCCAAGAACCATCCTGAAAACAAATAGTGGTTTGTTTGGTTTTTATAGAGAGGAAAAAAAATGAGCATAATTGGTTGATAGACTGAGAAAGCCCCAAAACATGTGCAGTGTAGTGTATAACATCTGTGGACCTCCCACTACCACCAAGTTGTCGGTAGGGGGTGTCTTCTCATATCTCTTAACTTGAGTCCCAGTTGTTCTTTATAATTTTGTTATTTTTCCTTTTGATTCTTTAGTGGGTCATTGTTCTTTCCATCCATGTCTTTTGGAAATCAACTCCCTCATTCTTGCATTTTCTAAACTCATATAGTCTATTGAGCATACTCTGTCTCTCATCTGTGGACCATCAGTGTATCTTATGCCAGCCTCCCCTTAGTATGCAGTTCATTGCCTGAATATTAAAAAATAAAACATTTCTCCCTGCTCCCAAAGTGAAGTACATCACAGGATTGGAGTAAAAGGATCATAAATGGGGGTCAGGGACTGGGGTTCCCCTTTGGAGGAGGTGTTATGAAGCAGGTGTCATGGTCATGATCATGCTCTGGGGTTTCTTCAGCCTAATCTGACATGGAGGTCAGTAGTTAGAATATTTTCATTCTTGGAAGAGAGGCCAATGGAAAATATAGGCCAGAGAGGCTCTGAAAAGGAGCTGGTGAATGTATAGATGTAGCATCTACTATATGTGTCATAAAACATTATGTCTCCTGCCCCATAATCCAAAGAGGTCCCTACTTTGTAGAATTTTCCTATTAAGGGAATTCTGGTCCTAGGTGTGGTATAGATTATATATGTATTTTGTCTTAGACTCAAAAGCCTGTATCCAATAGAAGAAAATGGTGAAACTTTTTTTTACGGAGGTCTTAGACCAATATCCCAAGCAGAACTGTTTCCCACTGTCACTTCCCAATAACGTATTCTAAACATAAAACTCTTAAGAGTTGCTAGAACAGGGCAACATAGATCACTTCTCTCCACAGTATAATGCAACTTGTCCCATGCATCTCTTCCTTTCATTGTTTTTGTGTCTGTGGATATGATGGTTCCAGGATGGACAGTTTCAGAATCCATTCCGATTTCCTCATGGAATTATGTCTTGATCATTTTTCTCTGGTTCAGGCTCCTCCTCAAGTGAGGTTGGAATAATTTGAAGGACTGTGCTACTTTGGCAATTGTTGATTGGGCCAGAGATTCTTCACAACACAAATTTTCCAGCATCCAGGGTATTTAAAACTTCCCACAAGTCAAGTGAATGTGCTGGCAGACAGTCTTTGTAGAAATTGTGACCACATTTTATAGATGTCACGCATATGAAGAAATCTAGGCAGATAGAGCATGTCACCTCTTCTGAAATACTTGAAGGAAGATATGAGGCCATGATTCTTTCTGATGCCTCTGATTTGGGTCTTTATCTGTGTTCGGAGCTCCCCTAAGTTTTCAGGAAGTCTACTTAGCATTTAAGGAAATATTCTTGGGAGTTTTCATTTTGCAATCTCTTTTAAGAGGTAATGGATCAATTCTTTCCATTTCTGTTTCACTCACTGGTTCTAGGCTATCCGGAGAGTTTTCTGTGATAATTTCTTGAAATGTGATGTGTAGGCTCTTTTTTAGAACATGGCTTTTAGGTAGTCCAGCAATTCTTAAATTATTTCTTCTCAATCCATTTTCTACGTCACTTGTTTTTCCAGTGATGTTCACGTTTTCTTGTAGGTTTTCATTCTTTTGACTTAATTTTATTGTTTCTTGGTGTCTCATGTAGTTATTAGCTACCACTTGCCCAACTCTGATTTTTAAGGAATTATTTTTTTCAGTGAACTTTTGTACTTATTTTTCTGTTTGGCCAATTCTGCTTTTTAACAGCCTTCATTTCTTCAGTTGGTTTTTGTGCCTCATTTACCATTTGGTCAGCTTTGTTTTTTTAAGGTGTTTTTTCCTTCAGTTTTTTTTCTTTTGTGTGTGTACCTCTTTTACCAAGATATTGACTCTTCATAATTTTCTTGTGTCACTCTCATTTTTTTCTCAATTTTCCCTCTACTTCCCTTATTTGGAAAAAAAAAACCAAACCTTTTGCGCTCTTCTAGTAATTCTTATTTGGCTTGTGTCCAGTTCACATTTTTTTGGAGATACCTATTTTGATTTGTATTCTTCTGAGTTTGTGTCTTCGTCTTCCCTGTCTTGATAATAGTAACTTTCTATAGTCAGTGTATTTTTTAGTTATTTACTCATTTCCCCAACCTATTTCTTGACTTTTAATTTAATTTTGGGCTCTCCTCCCAGGGTTAATGGGGCACTGACCAAGGCTTTAGTTTTTTTTTTTTGTTGCTATTTTTATTTTTTAATTTTTTTTGCTTTTTGGAGAAGGTAGGGCAGTTGGGGTTAAGTGACTTTGCCCAAGGTCACACAGATAATTTTTTGTGTTAAGTGTCTGAGGCTGGATTTGAACTCAAGTCTTCCTAACTCCAGGGCTGGCGGTCTATTCACAGTGCCACCTAGCTGCTCCCTGTGTTGCTATTTTTAGAGCTGGTTCTGGGTGTCTGTAAGTTTCCAGTTCTTTGAACGTGTTATGATTGAAGAAGAGATGTGGTCACTGCTCTCCTAGTCTGTGCTATGGTCTGTGAATGACCACAAGCACTCTTTCCCACTCTGGATTTTGAGCAGGGTGATCCCTGCTCCCTTGTGAGCAACCACTAGCACTTTTTTTTCCCACTCTATTACTCTGACCCGGCTCCTTCCTCCGCTGCTCTGGGACTGTGAGCCCTAACTGTGTATGGACAGTGTAACTAGGCTGTAAACCCAGTGTCATCAGAGGGTTCCCTGAAATCTTGAGACCAGTTGTCTGACCCTCTTACTGTCTATGCATCGAGAATTCCTAAATCTACTTCTGCTGTAGTTGCCTCTAAGGCTTCTTGGGGGTATGGCCTGTGTTGCACTGTGCTCCAGGGTGACCTTGATGAGATAGATTTTTCTTGTTGATCTCCTAAGTTGTCCTAGACTGGAAAATTGTTTCACCCTGAGCTTTTCTTGGTTCTTGCCTTCCACATTTCCATTTGAAGTGTTATCTTAAGGTTGTTTGGAGGGGGATTTGAGAGAGTTCAGGTGCATTCCTGCCTTTACTGTGCCATCTTGGCTCCATCTCTAGGATTTTAGTTTTTAGTTATAGGTTAAGTAGTTTATAAAGTCAAAGAATTTTATGTATGGAAGGGGCCTTACTGTTCTGATTCTAGTTCAGCCCTTCTTATTTTATAGAGGTAGAAGTTGTTACCCTGAGAGGTTAAATTACGTTTCCAGGGTCAAACAGTTAATTAGTGGAAAAGCTGAACTTAGAGTAGAACAGTGTCTTCATTCCCAGGCCAGTGCTATTTTTACTAGAAAGGAAGGATTTGCAAGTATTTATTGTGCCAGGCATTGTGCACTTTGCATTTGGTTCTCATGATAACTCTCTGAAATAGATGCTCTTATCTCCATTTTATAGTTGAGGAAACTATGACAGAAAGAAGTTAAATGGTTATATGGCATGCTTCGTTAAGAATACTGATCCTGGCGTGGTTAGGTGGCACAGTGAGGGGTGGCTAGGTAGCACAATGAATAGAGCCCCGGCCCTGGAGTCAGGAGGACCTAAGTTCAAATCTGGCCTCCAACACTTAACGCTTACTAGCCGTGTGACTGTGGGCAAGTCACTTAACCACAATTGCCCTGCCTTCCCCCTCCAAAAAAAAGAATACTGATCCTTCCCATCTCATGGAGAAATGTCCCAGATCTTTTTTGGGGGGGGCAATAAATTTAACACTATACCATTTCCTTATATATTAAAAATACAAATTACTCATTTGCAAACAGTAAAATTACAATAATATTGCTTTTTGGCAATAGAGTGAACAGCACTAGTACTGTAATTTCTTGGACTCTGAGATGATTTTGCTATTATTATTATATACTTAGTCACAAATGTGTAATGGTGTGCTTGACAACCCAAACCATAGAGTTACGTGTGGGAAACTCAGTTCAGTGGAGATTTTTGCACTTTGGAAAAGTGGTTTTTGTTCTTTAAAAATTTAAGTCTTTATCAAATGTATTGCTGATCTACATCCTGTTCTTTAATGGTCCCTTTCAAAAAAAAATCTCAGTTTATTTGTGATTTTTCTCCTTGTAATTTTGCAAAAGTAATTGGAAGTCTTGATTTTAGCACTTAGGTTGGTGAGGATTGTCTACACTAGCCCATTCTGGTACTTTCACTTTCATGTCATTATTCACACAAATATTATATATTTTGTCATTAACCACTCTATATAGCATGCCAAAGAGTTAGATATAGGAGCATCCATGTTTTTGATAACAGCATCACTTTATATTTCTTACAAAGGGAGAGTGTTTGTTTCATTAATACATTTTATTATCATCACATAAATTTCTGCTGCAATGTAAACTTATTAGACTCTCCAAAACTTCTTGGTTTCTGTTTGTTACGAGAATCCATTTGTTTCTAATCTTTGAAAAGTTCAACTTTACTCATAGATGATTCATGTTTACATTTTTTTGGTGATCCTCTTGGCTTCTCTTAGAAAAATTGAAACAGTGGCCTGGTGGTCATACTTGTGTTCAAAAAAAGAACAAAATAGCTTTGGCCTGTGGGATATATTTATTAGAGAGGTAAAGAGGATCCAGATGAGACTTAAGGAGACTTTGAATAAGGGTGATAGCAATCAGAATAAAAAGGAATGAGATAGATTTGAGAGAAATTGAAGGCATCCTAAAATAACGGGATTTGTTGATCATTTGTGTTGGATGGAGAAGAAAAAGTCAAAAGATTATTCTGGTTTACTTGTCACTTTGGGTTTTTATTTATGCCAAAGAGAAGTAGAATAAGAGTTAAATTACATTTTTACTTTTTTGTCTTTGTTAAAATAAAAGCTCTTGCAGTCAGGGGCTGTTTGTATTCTGTATAGTGCTATGCTTTATGATCCTGAAGACACCATTGCTCTTCAAGTTGGTGACTGAATAGCAGTATTTTCTTCAAATCTCACTAATATATTTCATCTTAATAGATTGCTGATTTTTGTGTATATCCTGGCTTCATTTGTCTGCAGAAGCAGTTTATGTATCATACATAGTTATGGTATGTTTCCTGTAACATACAGAATGAGAACTCAAATGTCAGTGATAACATTTTGTGGTTGCAATAATTTTGAGGAGGAGTCTTAAAAAGATCAGTTTCATTTTTTCAGGCATTTATATTTTCTCATTTCTCTATTTTTTAATTTGTAGCCTGTTTTCCACCAATCAAGGCAATGTTTGAGAGTTTCCCGTAGTCTGTCATCAGTAGGATATGATCCTAATGAAAAGGTAAGGAAATATCTTTAAACTATATTATATTATTGACTTTTTACAGTTTTCTTTCTTTTCACTAGGCTATGTATTTTAATTGGAAAGTTTGTATGTAAAATACTAAAATAAGTTTAATCATTTATGGCTGAGTTTATTTTGCTAACCCCCTAATTTCATATTTACAATGTTGACATTAATTTTGCATTTTCATCTTTAAACTGATAATGAAAAATATTTTGTGTATTTTATATTTTTTCTTTTAATTTTTTTTTCATTTTAGACAATGATTTATGCAGTGATATTGTACAAGGTGCTAGACAGAAAGGACAATGCAGTTTAATAGGAAAAATTGATGTTGCTTTCAACCCTAGACTCTTTAGTAGACTTTATAGCATGATATAGACTAAAGATCCAAGAAGAAAGTTATTTTAAAAACAGAATAAGAAATACCATACCAGAAAAAATATAATGTAAATAGGGAGAAAGCCCTTTTGGTAGAACTATGTTAATATTAAGTATATTTTAACCCTTCTAGAAATTACCTTGTGTAGGTTTGTCAAGTGGTTTCCTGAAGTATTTGAATGTATAGTCGTATATTTTAAAATTTTATATGACACTATATTGACTGAACCCTAGGTTCAGGTCCTTCTTCAGATACATGTCAACTTCGTGACCATGGGCATGTCATTTAACTAATTAATTAGTGCCTCAGAGAGTGCTCTAAAACTCTTAAGTTATAGATGGATTCTTCTTCATAAGAAGAGGGACATTTTATGCCTGGAGCTCCTTTCCCTGATAAAATCACTTGTTGGGACCTAAAAAAACAACATGTTGAGTGAAGGTAGAGTCATAAAGCTCTGGCTAACATTTCATTCTTTCTTTACCATTACTCTGTTGGTGATTTCAGCAGCTATTACTTGCCTAATCTCTTATGTAGGTGACTTCCTAATCTATGCATTTAGCCATAATTTCTCTCTTAAAATCCAGGCTGGCATTACGAACTGTCAAATTTGTTCATTTTTATTTAGATGTCCTGGAGGCATCTCAGCCTAAGCGTAGTGAAACAGAACTGATCATTTCTCCTTATAAATCTGCCTCATGCTCAAACTTCATTATTTTTATTGAGAGTAGCAATCTTTCTAGTTGTTCAGGTTCTAGGACACTAGGGTCATCCATGACTCTTCTTTCTATATATCCAATCATTCATCAAGCCATATTGATTCTGCTACCACGTTATCTCTTGTAATCATCACCTTTTCTCATAGGATCATGCCACCCTCTCTTATATTACTTCTCTCCTGTCTTCTGATGCTTCCATTTTCTTCCCTCTCTAATCTAATTTCCTTTTTTTCTTTTTCTTTTTTTTGGAGGAGGGAAGGCAGGGCAATTGGGGGTAAGTGACTTGTCCAAGGTTACACAGCTAGTAAGTGTTAAGTGTCTGAGGCCAGATTTGAAGTCAGGTCCTCCTGACTCCAGGGACGGTGCTCTATTCACTGCATCATCTAGCTGCCCCGTAATTTCCTTTTTTAAAAAAATATTCATTTATTTATTTTTGGTTTCCACCATTCACTTCCATAAGATTTTGAGTTCCAAATTTTCTCCCCATCCCTCCCCTCCCCCCAACCCAGAATGGCATGCAATCTGATACAGGCTCTGCATGGACATATTAAACATTTTCACATTAGTCATGTTGTAAAGAAGAATTAGAGCCAAGGGGAAAAACCGCAAGAAAGAAGAAACAAAAAAAAAGAGCAAATAGTATGCTTTGATCTGCATTTGGACTTCATAGATCTTCTTCTGGATGTGTACAGCATTTTCCATCATGAGTCATTAGGAGTTGTCTTAGATCCTGCAGTGCTAAGCAGAGATAAGTCTATCAAAGCTAGTCTTTGCACAGTGTTGCTGTTACTGTTTAAAATATTTTTCTGGTTTTGCTGACTTCACTCAGCATCAGTTCATGTAAGTCTTTTCAGGTTTTTCTGAAGTCTGCCTGCTCATCATTTCTTATGGAAATTACATTCATAGGGGGGTGGAGCCAAGATGGCGGTGTAGCAGCAGCAACATATCGCAGCTCTCACATAGCCACCCCAAAATACCCATAAAACAGGACTCTAAACCAATCCTAGAACTCCAAAACGCACACAAAGATACTTCCCACTAAAGTCAGCTCGGCTACGAGGAACCATATCAGCACTGAGAACCGAAACCAGCCTGGCCTGAAGCCCTGGCTGAGCCCCAGGGGCAGGTGGATGAGAGGAGCGGAGGATCCTCTCAAGTGAGCGGATTAGCAGCAGCTGTGAGTGGGGATTGTGAAAGAGGGACATAAGCAGTCTGGCGAAAGTCCTCCAGAGCGGAAAAGCGAAAGGCAGAGGTTTTGCACCTGCCTCGGCTTTGTAGCTTCCCGCCCGCGCCCTGCAGACAGCAGGGGGACTTAGCGATTGTTTTCAGGCCAGTGCTCTCGCGTTGAGCGGCCTGGATCCAGATCGCCGTCTTGGGCCTCCGTCTTGGAGTCTTTATTATCCAGTCTGCCGGAGGTGTTTAGGAGGACTCCCAGCATCTTCCTGAGAGCTACGGCAGCCAGGAGGACCCCAGCGATTTGGGACAGAGCTTTCCCTTCTGGAAGCAGAGCCC